>JAANSM010003496.1:0-12793 GCA_036850725.1 Orchesella villosa | reverse complement strand
CCTCTTTTTTTTGTAAATTGAAGAAATGAAACCCCATCTCGTCTAAATTAAAAAAGTAATTTCAACTCTCCATTTGAATACGACCTTGATCTCACGAAGAAGAAGAAACGGAATGTGAATTCGTGAGAGGTAGGCAAGCAGTTTGGAACTAGAAAAACGGAACAAACAACTACTCTACTGTTTGCTCATGTTCACGCAATAGCTCACCCTCCAAGTGGTTTATTTGATTATATGCGTGTGAGTCGTGTGAGGTCAATTATTGTCCCACATAGGAAAGAAACTATTATCAAAGAGGAAGGGGCCATATAGGAAATTGGATGAAATGAGAGAAATCCGGTTTTCGGATCTCACGCAGTTAATGTAACTACTGGAAATTTATATACACACTTACGCAGATATCTACTTGTATTTTAGGTATATAAACATGTAACGGTTATTACATGGAATAAAAGAGCTACTGTTGCTTTGCTGCAATTCTCTCTCTCTATCCATAGTGCTCACATCACGTCCATTTATCTTCCCCATTTGAAGCTGATGTGCACTATTATTATACGGAAGCATCTATATTTGTTGAGTAAAAAACAAGAGTAATATAAGTATACAGCCTCCACTGATTCAAAGGAGCCATTTGGTAGGTTGTGACTGGGAACAGACGAAAGGAGAAGCACGACCACAAACCATTACAGCAAGATCTAATTATGTCCATTTTTCTCAAACCTCAACTCAACATACAAACACAGATGCAGAAAGGGTTCCATTCCATGCTCCATATTACTTGTGGTGTGGACTGTTGTGTGATGGTGATATAAAAAACGAAAAGGGCGATGTGATACGGGAACTTGGTTGATTGCCTCTACATGAAAATGTACTTCAATATACCTAAGCTGATCCACCGTACAAAAGTCTCTAGCAATTTTGTAATGTATATATACCAAAGGCTCATTATATTTATTATCATATTATACGGAACAGAATACGGTCAGGGGAAACTAAAACACTTCCAGTCAGGCAGTAACAATTGCCCCACTCGGAAATCACGTAACGAGCTTTTTCCAGTGACGTTTTTTTCGTTTAGTATTAATATATAAAACAAATTTGACTCCTGATTCTTATATGGTGCGTCTGATATCACGATGGAGTAAAATAGTAATTATGATAAAAAAAGCTTCTGATTCTGATTTCTCTAGCAAGATAAAAGTAGAAATTGCTTATATACGCTGTAAAATTATCTAGAATTTATTGCTTTACCGTGTTTTTCCAGAGAAATGTACGATGTAAAATTGATAATTTCATTTGAAAGTTAAAATTATATTAAAATGTTTCAAATGTATTCAAACAAGCATCCCCTTATTCGTATTGTATTTGTAGGATCCACTTTCCAAACAAGCGCAAAAGAAGTAAAAGCAAACAAAAACAATCAGAACAAAACATAGTTTTCCACGTTCTACCATCATCCATTTGTACTTTACAAAAAGAAATATCAAACAATCAGTAGATCTATTGTAGCAAGTTGTTTTCGCGTAAATTTAATTAACCAGGTATTTTCAAAGATCAAACAATTTTAAATTGGGTAATCTGAATCTCGGAAATATTTCGACAAGTCGACAACTGTAATCTATATAGTATGTGTATAGTAGAGTAAATTAACAACGTAACAAACAATCACAAATTGTTTGAACTCTGTAAATTTCAAAGAAGACTGGGATCCGCTATTAGTGATTTCCTAACTGGCATCAAAAGTTGTTTGTACTAAACTAGCTACTATACACTACGTTATACACGTGTGCTATTACTCCATAAGAATAAGTATACGTATACATATGTCTCTTTGAAATTCAAGGGAAAAAATAAAATTTAACTTATCATGTCCAAAAGATTCTCCATCTTGGGGTAAGTTTTATATAGATAAATGTCTTCCCTCAGTTATTCAGGCGACTTTGACCCCAGATTGGCTGANCTTCCCTCAGTTATTCAGGCGACTTTGACCCCAGGTTGGCTGAGTTGTCGATTTCAGGTGTAAACATTCTGCTTGACTGAGCTGAAAATCTAACTACGTAGAACGTAAGTAAACGCATGTGCGTACACGTGAAGTTGACAAGGTTAGCAATCAAATTTTTCAAGTAAAATACGAAAGTTTAAGGATATTGCTTTCTAAATAAATACTTGACGACGACGAGTCTTCTACTAGCTGCTGACATGCATTGCCAGTTAAATACTCAAACAGTCCAGAAACGTAAAATAGAAACATGACGTGTGAAATTGCATTCAAGTATACGTTTTTACGTTCTTGACTAAACCATTTTCATGTTCGAATTAGCAATGAATCTGCTCACTGACGTGAGCCACGGGGAGGACCTGTATGTACTTCTGTAAGAAAGAAGAAGTGAGAGTATCGTAAACTTTGACTTGGTCCATTAGTGCAATAGTTTCCTTGTTCCTCACAATTCGTTCAGTAGGTCCCACTGTGATTTTACTTATTGCTTTTCCCTGCTATTGACTTTTGTTCCTTGAGTTGAACTAATTTATGAAAGCACATTTTTATACCGGTTATATGGAGCCGCCATCAAAGATAAATACTCGCCGTAAAACTGCATGCTCCTGTAGTGAAGTATATAGATGTCAGAAATATATGACTCTGTGTACGTTCGACTTATATGGACATTTGTGTATAAAATGCATTGTATCATAGCGTGCCTTTGTAAAATCATTGGGGACCAAGAAAGTGGAACTGTAACATGCTCTATACGGCTTCGAGCGTAAACTTCCTGTGATCATCGTCATGTGCGGACAAGGTAAAGTCTTCTGAATTATATAACAAGTCAAATAAAGGCAAGAAGAAAAGTTTTCTCAGAGACGCTCCTTGGCTTATTGGTCCAGTTTTATGTGTGTGTCGTAACTCGGATTTTCGACAACAAAAATGGATTGGTTGGTTCTTTCCACAGAGCATGTCTGGCTGACGACGTGACCTGAGTCTCACGTTCAGGAATTAGGGTAGTCTAGCACAAATTATTGAACATTACAGTAAAGACACAAGAGAAATTTCTAAATCCCAGCAAGTAATATCTGAAATTAGAAGAAATACGGGAATACTTTCTTCTCAAACTTTGTGTTTGGCTGGTCAATTTTGCTCAGCAAACAATGACTTCAAAGTGATTCAATTGGGATGTTTTGAAAAGAATGACTTTGTTTTTAGCTCGTTTCACATCTAGCTTTGGATGGCAAAAAGGATTCGTTGTCACAGGTTTTCTTGGAAAACAATAGCTCACAGCTTTGTAGCATTTGAACCTCTGCATTGCATTGCATCATCATAATATGTAAATAAAGTAACTGAACTGAGCTATCAAAAATATGAAAAATGTTCGTATTTACTTTTTTACGCCCTCCAAAGCTTTCGTAAATGCCCCCGTCAATTTCCAATTTAATGCTTTTTCCACTGATTCTTCTCAAACTTTGTGTTTGGCTGGTCAATTTTGCTCAGCAAACAATGACTTCAAAGTGATTCAATTGGGATGTTTTGAAAAGAATGACTTTGTTTTTAGCTCGTTTCACATCTAGCGTTGGATGGCAAAAAGGATTCGTTGTCACAGGTTTTCTTTGAAAACAATAACTCATAGCTTTGTTACATTTGAACCTCTGCATTGCATTGCATCATCATAATATGTAAATAAAGTTACTGAACTGATCTATCAAAAATATGAAAAATGTTCGTATTTACTTTTTTACGCCCTCCAAAGCTTTCGTAAATGCCCCCGTCAATTTCCAATTTAATGCTTTTTCCACTGACATATAAAATGGAAAGGGGTCCACTTCCCGAGAACAGAAATCAAATGTAGCCAAAAACTCGTCTACTAGCTGACTGACCGACGATCAAATACCCCTTAAAACTATCCCATTTACTTCCCAGACAGATCATTTTGGTTGAAGAAACGAGAGAGCCAGTAGAAAGGAAGAGCCATAAAGATTCATGAAACGTTTCTATCCAACGCCAAGATTTGCCACATGAGCATATATATATATCCCCTCTCGTACTCTCAGTGGTGTAAGTCAAGTCCCTTTGCACCAAAACATCGTGGTTCTGCCAAACATATCAGGCACACCACAGCCTTTTACTTAAACACAACAAAGACAAATGTGTATGCAACAAAACGCTCAACATTTCACATGCTGACGTGACCATAATACTGTCCGTAAGAAAAGTAACACTAGACATTTCCGTATTTCATTCATTCTCCCAGTCACTCACTCAGCCAGCCAACCGTGGATATAGTTTACACACCCATACACACTTGACAAACACACACATACGGAAAAAAAGAGAGAGCAAGAACATTTTTTTTATATGCGCAATCCTTTACTATAGTATACAAGCTCACAAAAAAAACTATAGTAGATGCAACGAAAACGAGAGTGGGAAAGAAGATTCTGTATTTTTAGATAAAATGGAATACCAATCCGCATTTCCTTATATGAATAATATAATAATATTGTACTTTTTCATATAGAGTATGTTTTTATAATACAAAGAAGAAATTCTTGCAAAATGTGTATAACTTGTTCGTCTCGTGGTGCTCCTCAGGCTAAGAAAAACTTGTTCTTTGT
Source organism: Orchesella villosa (assembly GCA_036850725.1). Taxonomy (NCBI): domain Eukaryota; kingdom Metazoa; phylum Arthropoda; class Collembola; order Entomobryomorpha; family Orchesellidae; genus Orchesella; species Orchesella villosa. Next base: position 8,194 of record JAANSM010003496.1, on the reverse strand, counting down.
ACAAAGTAAAATAGAGAGAGAAGGAAATCTACAGCCTGTAAGAATCTAAGTAAGAGAAGATATAGGTAACAATCCTCTTTCTTTTTTTCTCGTGTGCTTTCATTCTTCCGTTCATCTTCCTTTTTTCCTTTTTCTCTTTCTTGATCAACTCTATTGGCATCGGTAGCAAAAGGATGAGGTTATAAGTAACAGCAGTAGAGTGGAATAAACGATCCACATCGAGACAAAATCCAAAGATTGAAAGCGTGTACCTACTACCTCGAATAGCATCCTATTTTGGGTATTTTATAAGAAAGGAGGATAACATAAGAATACTATCTTTGTACCATATAGCAAGAGATGGAAATAATGTAAGGGAGAAGTAAGTACCAACAACGTACTAAGTCGGTTGGGTTCTTGAACTTATAGTATTCTCAACAGTGCAAGAAACTTTTGCTATATTCGCCGACTCTGTGCCTTTTGCTTGACGTTTTAAAATTGGCAAATCGCACGCCCAAACGTCTACCCCTATCGTTAGGTCGCGTTATGTTAGAAGAACGAGCTCTACTGTACATGTATGCTAGAGCTAGAGGATAGAAAAACCAACAGCTCAATAATATTGAGACCATAAATTTATCAAAGTGAGCAGATAATACTACTGCTTTCTCCTCTTTCATTTTCCATTCTCAAGAGGAAGAAAAGTCACATTCTTCCTCTACACACAAATCGACAGAATTTGTCTACAACACTAAGATGTGCATTTACAGTTCACGAGCATTACACCCTTATGAGAATCTGTGCTAGAGAATAGGGCTGGTTTTAGTGCTATCGCAAAACTTTCATTTGGTTTTACAAGTAAAGGTTTGAACATTGAACGTATAGTAGTCGTGGTTGTGGTAAGGTTGGTGGTGTTATTTTTTGAGTTTTCGAAGTAGCCTCAAAGCTCTTGTCGGATATTCTTTGCCACGGCTTCGTGTCATCTATGATCCATCCATCCTATCATTCTTCTTTTTTTGGGTTTTCCCATTTTGCCCCTTTGGTGTATTGAGTCGGAGTGAACCTTGTGCAAATAATATACCCACCAATAACACCAACTACTCCGTATTTCCGGTGATTCAAGGTCCTTCCAACGCATGATGATGGCTTTCTATGACTATTTTTCTGCTATAAATGATAAAATATATTACAAATAAGATATGAAATATAACCCCACAAAACTCAAACCTTGTGGGCAAGAAAATAATGTAAAAAATTACTCCAGGTTTTTATTTCCCTGGGATATGATTCGGTTGATGCCTATATATTATCACATGAAGATGATGTATGTTAGATCATCAAAACGATGCACAAGAAGAAGAGGTCATATTACGTGTATGATCTCTCTCCATGTTCTGTTTTTGTGTAGCACATATTTCATTTATAGTTGGGAAAGGGACGGGAGAAAATAAGTAGTACCTATATAAGTTCTTTCTGACTACGCCGAAGCTGACGGGTTTTTACTACATCGTATAGCTTTGTTCATTTTTGGATAGTGCATTACTTATTGCTTGCCATGTGGCTGGCTATATATTTTGCATTACAAATATATATATCTTTATATATATAGTAGAATGTGTATCTATTTCATCTCTATCAGTAGAAAAGGCTTAAGTACCCCGTTCGATGTGTACAAAATGGGGTATGTTCGCTAGTTATATTAAGACGAGATCGACCGTTACACGTAATATAGTATGTAGATCTTCTGTTAAGAGTAAACTGCAAGAGCGTGGAATGCCCTATCCGTTCTCTTTCCCTCTCTCCTCCCTTTGGATTCTGTCCCAATTTATTCTTTTTCTCCACTAAAATATGGGCTTGGTGAAAAGTTTTGAGAGAGTTATGAAAGAGAGAAATTGACTTGACTCTGACGGATTTTCATTCCATATTTTTATGCTTTCACATTCAGGGACTCTCTGGAGTTTAGAGCTGAAGTCCCACAATCACAGTAACAAGTTTGAGTTGTGTAGAGCTATTATGGAAGACGTACGTAGTACGTACCTATATATACATATATTATTACTGATTCTCATCTGATGCATATGGCTCGTTGTATTATCACAACCAGTGCTCTAGTTTATTTGGCTGTTAAAAACATCAGGCATATGCTGCAAGTCCTAACATTACTGTAGCATCATCATTGCAATGATATCACATATTATATCGCACAGGCTACCAGCCAGTCGCCCTAAGTTTCGAAATATATGAATGTGATGCATCATTGAGTTCTGCAATGCCAAGATGGAAACTATAGGCAGAGTGTTTGTCGTTTGTAAGTACGAATTGGGTTTGTTTCTGGGAAATTCACATCACAACAGTACTACTAGTATTAACATGCACTATATTAAGGATAAAGGGGAATGAAAAATTGGGTAGAATAATGCAACAATTGATGGTTGAATACAGTACTGCTGCACTTAAACCTGGAGTGTTGAAATAGGTTAACGTTAACTCTTGATATACACTTATTAAAGATAAAGGGGAATGAAAAATTTGGTAGAATAATGCAACAATTGATGGTTGAATACAGTACTGCTGCACTTAAACCTGGAGTGTTGAAATAGGTTAACGTTAACTCTTGATATACACCGTATTTGATACTTCTTAAACATAAACCTATCGTAACTTGCCCAAGTTGACATTATGTGAATTGTAATACATTGCATAAATATTTGTTTTGAAGGGCCTTTAAATTTAACTTTAAAATTCGTAATAGTTGATTGTACTGATACTCATTCCTTTTAGAACTCGTATTATATCTTTTCAATGGTACCATTAATTTATAAAATTGCTAAATTTTTAAATAGCGACGAGGTTGAGTATTATTAAAAAAAAGTTTAGGACTTAGGTATAATTTCAATAGTGAATAGGTAAAAGAAAGGTTCAGAAAATATGGAAAGCAACTTATTGACAGTTTGATTTCAACGAATTCTTTAAGTGAAACCCGGTGCGGGGGCGCATACTAACTAAAACCAAAGCGAAGCACTCTACATGGACGGTTTGAGCTGAGTAGGAACACGAACCTTTTTAAATTTTTGTGTCAATGCGGATATTATCCTCAAACGAGGCAACGCAGACGATTCGCTATCTCGTTTTTATGGATTTTTGAGTTGAAAGCCTTCTTCCTTATTTTCCGGTCAAACATATGCATACAGATTAAAATATGCTCATCTCATCTATATGTTTTGTTTGTGTAGCTGAGAAAACTCGTAAACACTTAGTTGGGCATTGTTTATTACGACGCATATCTTTTTACAGCATTTTTATTGCTTTCTACTTTACGGCACGTTTCGCTTGAAGCTACTGTAAAGCGGCAGATAGCTCACTGGTTTTAATATTTCAACGCGAATTACCTGTTTATATCTTTCTGCTAAAATATAAAATATATGTACTACATGGCTTGCCTCAGATATCAAATCAAATTTTTGAAATTTTATAGCTAAACACGACGCATGACTATGAGTCAAGTCATAACAAAAATATTAAAACTGTTGAAATCTACATGAAACCTAAGCACCATCATATAACATTAAACTCAGACAAGATGAAAGAACGCTTGTTATTTTGGAATCTCGCTTAGATTCCATTTAAAGAGTGACATTTGTAGAAATAACTCGGTTAGAAATTATACGATCCTCACTGAATCTATTTGACATGAATTATGTGGGGAAAATTTAATCATTGCTCTACTTTTATTGGGTCTGCATATTTTGCTTCTGTAATGTTATCATCACGAAATCATAAGCTTAACTTATGAAAGTAACAAAGGTAAAAGAAAACATTAAAAATGTTTATAAAGATTCCTTTGCTCAAAAGAAGTACTATCCATGTAAAAGAAAAAGGAACACTGAATTTTATCTCTCAAACTGCTTTTTGGAGTAAAGAGGATAAATTAACCTGTAGTTTCTTTTGAGCGGAAAATGTTAAAGCAGAAAGGCCGAAGGGCAAAAATGTTGTTCTGCGGTTACGTTACATAAAGTATATTAAGCTTAGGTTGCAAACTTTGTTCTTTACGTATTGTATACTGACTTGTTAATGGAAACGATGAAAACACAACTTTTTGGATCATTTTTTAGGTTTCTGAATAAAAACTAAATGCACCAATTATATTGGTTATGTATTTAAAAAATCCCCTTAAGTTTTATTGGAGTTCTTGAATTGGAATTTATAGACGAAATCGAAGCCTATTAATTACTATCATGTTTTTCACTATGAATGATTTTACTTCCGTTTATGTTTGTGCAAAAACTAAATAAAATGTTGATGTAACTACAGATCATTCTTTGGTAAAGGACTATGCGATTAAAATGTGTAACTTATACGGCCAATAAACAATGTTTATACTTAGCAGGGTGAATTTAGATGATGGGGTGAACACAAAGTTAGCCATTTTGTAGCATCTTTTGTTTAAGGTTTCCTTTCTTAATCAATTGTATAGACTATCGTGGATTTTGTTGTGTCTCTCCTCCTCGCTTTACAGTGTGTACGTAGGTATGCCTGAAGCGGTTCGTCTATCTTTCTCTCTTTTCTTCAATTTTTAGTCGCACAGTTTGTACTTTCCTCATCATTCCATTGACTTGATTAAGTCTCTTAAATGCGTGCTTTCCCTTACTAAATAAATCATGTACGGCGATTATATGGTTTCCGGTGCTATTCTAGAGGAGAAAAGAGTCTTTGTCTACAAGTCAAGAACAAAACCGCCTTTTCTCTTCCAACGTTACCTGAATCTCATGGATTACAAGGAAAAGTTGGAGAAAGCTACACAACGCATTTTTACGCTTCATTCCGTACAAAAATACAACTCTTATTCTACAAAGACTGAACGAATACACCACCTTCCTGATTTGTAACCAGCCCATCACTTTGGAAGGGAAGATGCGTGTAGCTATGAATCAAAACATGTCTAGAGAGAAGCAAAGAAACAACTCCTTTGTGCCTTTTTGTGGTCTCGGGAGGGTATGAAAGCGAACTTTCTCGTTATTCTGATGATGACTTCACAAGTCCAAAGAAAAAGTGTCCCAAGGGCTTAAGTAAAAGTTTTAGAAATGACCTGAAATTATCGTCGGGATGGATAGATAAATTTTCACGGTCTTTACAGGAAAATCTACGGATGAGTGGAGGTGATGACGACGGGTAGTAAATGTTCAAACGTCACTTTCGGGGCTTTCGACATTTTAACTGTAAGGTGCAACACGACTCAGATGTTTAGGTAGTACATATAAGGATATAAAAATAATGACGCCTTTCCGAATAAGCCGATTTGAGTAGTAATAGTCTCTTTCTACATCTTTCTACATTTATCATCTAGCCATAAGTACATATGATGTAATCTGTTTCATATTCTAAGTAATTTGAAATGAGTTTAAATTTATTGTTGGCATTTATACCATACACTTACAAATGATCGATAAAAGTAAATAATTGATTCGGTTTAAGTAACAAAAGGTTTCAGGTTAATGAAATTACAAAAATATAACATTGAACTAATACATATTTCACATAAGTTGAATGAAAAAAATTTATTTATATTTCATGAGCATGCATGCTACAGAGGGTTTCAGTTTATACTCGAAACATAAAATTATAGGGGTCGTTTTTCATACTGGACATTCATTATAATTATAATTTTAGCATATTTAAATTTAATGAATAAAATAATTCTATCTATTAAAGACGTTAATCATCCCATCACGAATGTGAGTGCTATATGAAATCTTCATCTAGCTCTGTTGTATTTCTCAGGTCTCCTGGATTCGTAAGAAGGATCTTCACATTCTGACGTCAGGAAATCATATTTACACGAGTGATCCCAGAGTCTCTCTCCTTCGTGAGGGCAAACTCCTCAACTCATGGACACTCAAGCTGAGTTCTGTACAGAAAAAAGATGGGGGGTCATACGAGTCCAAAGTGAATACTGAGCCGAAGATGACGATTACCTTGTATCTTATTGTTTTAGGTAAGTGAACACGTTTTATTATTAGGGATATTTTCTAGCTAACTCTCTCAAGGGCCAGTTCAAGGTTTCACTGTAATTGACTTTTCTTCTCTCGAGACAAGTACTAAAAACGCGTTGTAGTATCCGAAATACACTTTTCAGACAGAATAAAGCCAGGTCAAATATCAAGGCCAAAAAACTCGAGATGTTTTGGCTTTGGCTGATTTTTTCACAGAGTTGGTGTTTGTGTTATCCGTGTTTTTCGAAGAGCCTTAGGTGTTTTTTGTCAAGGGAAATCCGACTGCTTTTCTTTACGCCTGTTCTCTTTTTGATGCCATTTACTGCAGCTTAGATTAGATCGCCAATATTCTTTAAACGAATCCAATAGAAAGGTCTCAAATCAAGTTGTACATTATTACAGAGAGAATAGCAAATGGAACAGCTTTACTTTTAATTTTTTGAGCACAGTTTTTGAATTGTTTTCACTGAAACGGGAACGTGACATGGTTTACTTTGAGATAAGACGATTTCTCTTCTGTCTGTAGTGATTGTCTAAAACATCCCTTCAAAACAATAACCCACCTATTCATTTTTCTTCCAATTTTCTACAGGATCAACTGATGATGAGGTTCAACAAGGAGCTGTGGCATTGGGTATGCTCGATTTGCCACAACATCAAAGAGATTCCGGTCTCGATACCTTTTCAAAAGGTAAACAGTTTTATTTCTTGGAATAGAATCCTTATATGAAGGCACATTCTTATACTGACGTAGTACCGAGAACCATAATTTATGCTGGATATAAAAGTTTTTTTACTACAAAGAAATGAACAGTTTTATCTTGTAAACAACCTGTGCAATCAATACCCTTCTGACAACAAAAGTAATTTATCCAACAAAGATTCTACAGGAAGTTTCATGTGAGTTTGGTAAACAAACTTTATGCTATATATCAAAACGCTTCCTTTCATTAACTTGGGTACATATCTGAGTTCCAGGATAATGTAACCATTACATCATAATGTTTTTGTCGTACTTAGAAAGCTTTGCAATGCAGGAAGGAGTTAAAATGATGAGGATAATGGTGCCTGTATTATTTAATATCGATTTCGTAATGGGACTTGATTCACTATTCGTTAAATCCAGATGTGTGCGTGTAGTCTAGTAGTAGAATGATTGTTTGAGCAATTGAGCACGTAGTTTATTATGATGAGTTGATAAAAAATGAGTAGCTCAAATTACAACAAACACGATCATGCTTTCTAATCACTTCACTTTCTCTTGTGCTTAGCACATCAGAATTGTTACACTGAATTCTGTGTTTACCAAGTAAGAGAACGTTAAAAACAAAAACATATTTAATGTACAGCTGTATTTTAATTGTATTTGATCCTACTTCATTTTCAATTTAAGCTTGCAGGGCTGTATATCAATGTGTTGCGTAAATTCAACATTTTCATAAGTTATCGTTTGATGCTAGCACGTGTGGAAGTTGAGTAAACGAGGAAGAAAGCACGAAATGGAGCTTACTTTAATGCATGTAGTTAATAGTTAGTGGTAGTCTTTTTAATAATAAGCTACAAGCTAAAACTCTAGTACGATAATTATGATTGCGACAACTGCTGCTTCCTTGTTCCTAGTGATTATAAGGAAATGGCCCCATTCACACCTGACCTTCAGGAGATATCAAATGAGGTTACATTCATATTCCTTTGCAGCACTGTAAGGTTTTATGATCTCTTTCATGAGATGAAAGTGCAATTTCATTCTCTAAGAGAAAATGTCACTGTTGAATCATCAAGGAAAATTCCTCTGTTGAGCATTCTGCTAGGGAAATTGCATTAAGATTCATTTTGAACCAAAGTAAAATAGAATAGAGGATCATTTTAAATGAAACTACACCGAATTATTGCATTACTTTGTGTAGCTTCTGTCCCAAGTGTAAAGTCAGCAACTGAAACTTTACCATGTCTTTCTGGAGGCAATTCATTTTAGTTTCCTAATGCAAATGTTACAAATTATTTCCGCTCTACAGACACTTGTGAGCTATTATCATTCCCATTCCTATAGCCACGTTAATGTGGGGAAAATTACTTTGTGAATGCAATATGGCCACTAATAGAAATCAAAAAAAGGAGTTCCAATGCCAAGGTGCATCCCCATTTGTGCATGCAATATTTATGAATTCAAATTTTGGTTCGAACGCATTAAAGAATTACTTTCAAACTACTGTTGAAGTTTTGGTTCA
>JAANSM010003495.1:0-12794 GCA_036850725.1 Orchesella villosa | reverse complement strand
AATTCAAGTAGTTCCGGAACACAATTAGTAGTTTGAATCGTAAACCGGATAAACCAAAATTAGACCATCAGTTTAGTAGTTACTAATCTTACTATACATTATAAATCATTGTAGGATCACGCAGATGACAATTTTACATGATTTGTGTCATCCAACTGAATTTAAACAGTCTTATTACTGCTTCCTGTAACAAAACGGCTTCCTCAATTTAAAATCTCAAATATACTTATGAATAACCGCTTCCGCAGCTGTGAAAAAATGCATCTGAATCTAAACTCATTTCCATAATTAAATACAATAAAAAGTATTATATAACGCTAGCTGCACTCCCTTCTGAACCTTTGTTAACCATTCTCGAATTGGGGCGCAGCAATTAAATGACAAAAACGTAATTTTGCTCTATAATGTTGAGTGCACCCATTCAGAACGCATCTGTGCATAAATTACCCCGATCTAAGTTTTGATAAAACCAACAGACAGCTGCACGCAAAACACGTGTAGAAGGTGAAGATAATAACATGCAATTTATTGTCACATTTGATAAATAAATATAAAGCTGCCCTACGATAACATTTAGATGATGAAGGAGATTTTTCTGTCCTACTACTCTTTTTATTCATTAGCATTAATCATATAATATTATTTAATTATGAGGGAGCATTTCAAGCAGACTATACAGACTACTACACTGCTTCATATTTAAAAATGTACATACCTTCGTTTCGTTACAAATCTGAACCTAAAATCATACCTACTTGTTTTACATACAAATATTGACGCTGCATGTGTGTATGCTTACGTAGCTGCTGTAACTGTCATTTGTCATAAAATGATATTTATGGCATATGGTATGTGAAATGCTGAAACTGTGAATACATTTTTGCACTTATAATTCATTTTACAACATTTTTCTTGAATGTCTTTAAAAAATTATGAATATTTTATCAGTCAACCGCCTGCTCTTTCCTGTGCCTTTTACGAGTTATTTCAAATAACATAAGACCAAGGCACCCAAGAGCATTTGAAATATTATGTATAAGGGCATCACAATAATATGAAATACACGCGTTCATAGTTGCGTTTTGATATCAAGAGGTTATGACAGTCAAGGGAAAATGTTTTGTAAACAATCTACAGTAGAATGCGTAGTTTTGAATCTCTTGCGTTAGACTTGTAGACCTTGTGGTATGTAAAAATTGCTCAAATATCATGTCATACCATAATAATACGCAACTAAAGATATGAAAACATTATTGTGTCTGCTTAGTTTTTAATTATGCGGATTTCTCTGTTTGAAATACACAGTGCTAAAAGGTATAGCTGGGTGGTGATGGGACTTACTGCAATTTATAAGTTTGAATTTTGTACATACTTCGTTTCGTTAACCTCACTTCTTGAGCTTCTGATTGAGAGACCACATTCAGACAGGACACTTGGCAAATAAGTCCAAGTGTAAATAAAATAATTCTCTTCATTCTTACAACATTAAATTTTTATAGCCTGCGAACACATTTCCCTTTCGTATGTATAGCCGAACGTAAATGTAATAGTTTTTTATCTTAATAGCTGAAACTGGTATTACATTACAGCTAACTAGCAAAAAGAAAAAGAAGCGGTATCATAATAACTGACGACAGGGAGGTACTTACTTGTACCAGTGGCACAGATGCAGATTGGTGTCTTTGTTCTAAATGTTCCCAGCAAACTTCCTAATGCAATATGAACTAATAATACCAAAGCAAAGCACAATTATTGTCATGTGTTAAAACCAAGTCGTCAATGTACCTACAGTATGACATTACGGAAAGGGAGTGAGCATACTATCTACTAGTGTATTTTAATAATGAAAAGTGAATTTTTATTCATGATGATGTACTTTTTAACTACGCATATAATATACTGTATACATGATGGTACTTCATGCAAAATACCTGAAAGCTTATTGTATGTATGTGCCTTATGATGTGTGCTTAACGCATTGAAGCATGCCTAAATCTCGTATGCATAAGAAAATGTTGGCAACAAAGAAATGAGCATTGATACCTGGTAGGTTGCTAAAACTGCTCTTGTAACCTTATGTCACGTCAGCGTGCCCTGCCCCTTGACTCAACTGTCAGTATATATAGTTTGCATCTCGTTGAACTTTCCATGTCAGTTAGAGTCTCAGCATCTAATCGATAACAACTTTAGCTGCCTCTAGAATTCTAGAGTTTTAAACAGATAATTCTGAAAGGGTTTTCTAACCAAAGAATTTCCTAAAATTAGTGTCAAAATGAAGGCAACAACGTTAATTTGTGTTGTTCTTGGAGTTTGGGTTTGTGGAGCCTACTGCAGCACGCAAATGGATGAAGGTAAGAAATATTGATTTAGAGCGGAGCGAGAAATAACGTGAAAAAAGTGTGATTGTGTTATTTTGTGCAAGTGGTGGAAAATTTATGGTGACCACAACCTATCAGTTCAATAAATAACCTAAATTCGGATATTTCTGTTATACAGATCAGTCAGTGGTGGAACTTGCTCCGGAATTTCATTCATCTCTATCAGGTAATATAACTCAGTAATACTAACAAAGTGAGCTTGATGGACTCATAAATTACGTAATTTTTGTTCAAATCTCTCACTATGCGATCGGTTGAGAATGAAAAAAATAACTAGGGTTCAGAGTTTAAGTACATGAAATGAACTCCAAAAAGGAAAATGCCATTGCAAAGGGAAATTTTACAAGTTAAGATTGTTAACTGTCAGTAAAGTTGCTAAAAGAAAAGAGCTTTATAATTGAATAGCGGAAATGAGAGTTACTGTCATTTTTTATGTGTAAAAGTGTATGCAGTTAAATTTGCTTTTTTCTATCATTCATGAGAATATCTATGTTCTAGGCATCAAATTAAAAAGCATATTCTCAATCGGTTGAAAGTGAGAGTTAAAAATTCATTGTTTAACTTAAACGAAAAAGGAATGAAAACTACGTAACTTCCTGTGTTGACGGATGAACAGACTTTAATGAATAGGCTAACAATAGGGGGAAGAAAACTGTTACATCAAAACTTATAGGCAAACTACACAGCATCTAAACAAACGATGCGGGCCGTTTTGTAAAAACGTATAATTTGCTCCAACCAATGACACGACACGCAACCAGAAGCAAAGGAGTAAAAGAGGATAAGACAAGTAAAAATACATTTCTTTGTTTTGTACAGGACACAGGACAAAGCGATCCCCTCTTGATCCAATTGTAGCTCCTCTCCTTATTGGAAAGTCATTCTTGTACGGAGCTCTTGTCGGACCTAAACTTTTCAAGCCATACTACCGCCCATACTACCACCACTACCACTACCCAATCCACCACTACCCTAAGGTCCACCACGGATATTATGGTCATGGTCATGGGTACGGACACGGAGGAGGATTGTACGGAGGGTATGGATATGGCCGATAAGCACCCGGGATGTTCCTAATCATATAATGTTGTCAAATTTTATAATGCAGGATAACCCATGTCCCTCACACTTGTCTCCGCAAGTGGGATATATATATATAGTCGTGAAAAGCAATTTGTTTTTTTGTACAAAGATATTAATAACGGTAGGTATGTAAGTACGGTACGGTGTAGACTTTAGAAGTAATTAATAGCGCTTGTGTAATATTTGTGTAATGGTCACAGATCCCAAGCTGGTCTACAATTGATTTGCTAATATTAATTTTATTATCAAATGCACACATACGTCAGTCATCAAATGTGTGTGTGAACACTTAAGAAAAAGTTCCCATGCTTCTACTTCTTGACTAATATAATAATTATTATTGGCTAGGTTCAAGTAAACTGAGACTTCACTACTTCAGTTTATAAATAGAAAATGGAACTATTGGTTGTATTTGATTAGCTATTTATGTTAGGTACAAAATTAAAAGATTATTCGATTTAAATTTTACGGAAGCCAAAAGGTAGAATGTGAACTTTTCCTCAAAACATAAAATTTATAATGCCGAGTTCAAATGTATGAACAATATCAGATAGAAGAAGGTGCCACCATGTAATCCTACAATGTAACTTTTTTTTACTTATATGTTTGTATGCATAAAATATCTCCTTTTAGGAAGTAACTGTTATTTTGATAAACTTGTTCAAAATTTATGTAAACCAAACCATGCTTGTAAAGCTTAATTATGTGCAAAATATGAGATGACATGAATTAAATTTTGACCCGACATTAATAAAAAATCAAAACTAAATATTAAAGGTCTATTGTAGCATTCTCATTATTTAACTTAAAAAATGAAAGCAGCAATGCAAGCGAGAAAATTTATCAGCATACCTGGCAATTTGTGACTTTGATGTCCGCAATTAGATTCATGGATGCATAAATTAAGGCGTACCAACAGTCAGCAGTCTCTGTCTTGAAACTGAAATATATATTTGTCCAGTGTTAATTACAAACCATCAAATAAATCAAATAACAAAGCAGTTGAAATTTAAAATCTAGTTGAATACCTATTCACTGAAGACGTATCTGTCATCTTTTGGGCTAACTTCTGTACTAACCAATCGATCTTCAAAGCATCGCAAGGTGTGTCCATTTGTGCAAGAAACATATGAAGACATGTAAGAAAATCCTTTCCTTCCAATTCTAATGTCTGCAAAGCATCATCCTCAAAATCCGGAGGTTCATCTAAGTTAGTAATTCTTTCAAGTTTCTCTATATCTGGAATAAGTAAAAATATATTAGAACTAGAACAACCTAACAACAGATATGGCATTGTGCGATCTTTCAATACATTAGTACAAACTATCAATCACCTTTGTTCGAACTCTCATCCAACTTAGGACACGCTTGCGACATACTTTTCAGCAAATTGGCTATTATTTCTACTGCAATTTCTTCGTTCCCCAAACGATCTCTTACTATTTTACTGACACATGAGACCACTTTTTGAAATGATTTCGATTCATGCGAAATATCATGATCTTGATCGGATGATAGGTATAAGTAAACAAAGCAGTCCAAATGGTGAGATATGTCTTTTAAGGATTTGAGAACGGTTTTATTGTAGTGTGGTGGAACTGAAATGGTTCCCTCTAGAATGGGGAAAATCATTGCATCCAGAAGACCCTGAAAGCAAATGTCAACAGACGTACGTACATATTATTTTGCAACGCCAATTACAACGCAAATTGAGAAATTGCATTTTTTGTCAATGTGTTTACCTGGATCTCATCAATCATAACTTCTTTGAATTTGACAATTAGTAGCATTATAATCTCAACTTCTAATTTAAATACTTCTGCATTTTGAGATATTCCGTTTTCAATCAAACTTTGATATAAATGCTGCTTCATCGCATTTATAAATATAGGACTCTCTTTAAACGCTATGCCGGATTTCTCCAAAATCTCTTTTAAAAGATGGAACGCCAATATTGCTTGCTGAAATTTGTTTTCAGCCGCAGTTCTGTATAAAATTGGAAAGCCAATTAAGTAAATGATTCAAACGTGTATTTACATTTCTATAAGTTATTTTTAGAGGGTACTATTTGACTCACTTATCGTTTTCCCTTTCCGAATCTGATTTGCTCAGGGGTTTCAATGCCAATTTCGTCAACGCCCAAAAATTTAGAAATGCGTCCTTTTGTAAAACATTCAGACTCGTAACTTCAGATGAGAAGGAAGAGTTTTTAGTTGGCCCTTGTAAAAATGGATTAAGAGCATCTTCTGGATCATTCAAAAGACCACTTGAACAATTATCATTAACTGTTTCTGAAGTTTCATTATGATCATCTATGGACGGCGATTGAGTAACTTGTTCATTTGGTTCATTCACACTGTCTCTGTCCCCTATTTGCTCACATTTTTCTGGAAGACTTTCTGAATTTTGATTAATGTCGCGGTCAGTAGTATGGTTTAGAAATGATGTATTTTCATGGTACTTGGGAGGAACTATTGTTGATTGCCTGATGTAAGATGATGGAACTAAAATCAAATTTGAAGTACTTCAGTATTTTTTTCAATTATGGCTTAGTATCTATAAAGATTTAAAAAAGTTATAACGAAGAGTACGAAGAAAATGTAAATTACCAGAGAGGACAGAATCAGAGAAGCATTCTTGAACCAAGACCACAAATTCAGCTTCCCAGTCTGATCAAAGAATTTTAATACGCAACGTTAGTTTGTGAAAAGAAATGCTTCAAATGTTTTGATTAGTTTTCCCCAAGAAAAATCTCAGATATCGATATCATGCAGTAAACACGTAATAAGAAAAGATGTTTATTACAACTTCCAACCAATGAAAGTTAAGAAATTGTAGAGTCATTGGAGTTTTAGCTCATTTACAAAAAAGTAACTTACCCCCATTACTACCTAAAGTAGTAGGAGCATTGGTTTTATCAGATTTAGAATGTTGGTCCAGATATTCCACAGCCATTTCCATTCTAAAGAAGATGCTATGAAGCATTTGTGTCAACATTGCTCTAGCAGTTCGCTGATTTACAGCGGATTTTGTGGTTAAATGAATAATATAGCATGTCCGGAGTATCAGAAGCAACGTGCTTTCATGAACTTGAACGTGCTCTGATGTCACGATAGTTAACAAAGCCTGCAAAGTACATGCAAAAACATAATTCATATAACAGAGTGTTTTACTGTGTGTTGTATTATTGTGAACACAATACAGACAAATATTATAAATATCTTAAAATAATCCGTTTTTCTTAAGCTCACTTTGATAATCTGCAGTTCCACACCTTCGTCAGTGTCTAATCCTGAGTAGCAACTGCATATCGTGTTAACTATTCTGTCTATAAGTCTTCTGGCAGGGGTTTTGGGATCTGGATAATCTCCAATCAGTTCCCCATACGCTATAAGTTTCTATAAAAATCAATCACCAACATTATAATTTACATTCAAAAGTATTGCTTCATTCTACTAGTGCCGAGGTTCAAATTAAATGCACTTTTTCTACTACCTGAATGCCATCAAGAGCTGTTATCGTAATTTTTGCGACATCCCCATTGCATGCTAGCTCAAAAGGAAGGAAAAACTTTTCAGAGTCCACGGAAACTTGTGGTCTAACTTCCTCTCCAACCAACAGGTCTAGGTTGGCTGAAGTATCATGAGCATCTTCCGGCTGTTCATATTCCAACGATCTTTGTCTTAGCACCTTATGATCATTTTCCCCGTCAACGTCTCCCGTTCGAATGTCCTCTGTCACAAAAAAAGCATTCAAAATTAAGTGAACCAAAAGTGAAGAAAGTCGAGGAACATTCCAACTCAAATCCAAAGAGATACGTGTGAATAGGATCTAGATTTTTTCCAATAACTTTCATGGATTACTTACGCAATGCAGAATTGCAAGCTCTTTCAACTTGACTGAAGTATGCTTTCTTTGTTTGCTGTACATCTTTGAATCAATTTGGTAAGCAAACGGGATATCAACATATTCATGCAAGATTTAAAATCAGGATTCCAAATTTCTGATTCTGTACGGTCTCATACAATTTTGATTGTAATTTATTTTAAAGGGATCCCAATTGTTTTACGTTTCGTCGCACATAATAACACAGCACCGAAATAAAGCCGACAAATTATTTAGTTTCATAAAATAAGGCACAAAAGTGGGCAACAGGTGCGTCCGGATAAAAACAGCTGTCTAAAGTTTGTGTGTGGTGTGATTATAAGTAGCAAGTAGGTAGGTGCATCGTGCATGATGATATTATGATATGATGTTTGCTCTGCACATCATCAAGATGCTGGCGAAGGTTCAGACTTTTAGTGGAGTCTCATAGAATATAATCTTTTCATTCGGTATAGAGTGTACAGGATGCTGCTGAGCTGTCACAGTCCCGTTTTTCCTGTTTTTCTCATTGAAACATAACATCTACCTGGTGTGAATTTTTGCATGCTGATACCGTATTGTTTGTAGGTACCTATTTCGAGAAAACATCTAGCATTACAGTTAGAATTTGCTTGTACGTCATACGTACAAGAAATCATATAGTATGAAAATGTCGACTTGTAGGATACATACATGCATACGCATTAATTTGTGATCTCAATTTAATGAGCAATGCGCAATATACTGACTAAATTGTTGTTGCATATTCAAGCGATATCTTCTGTTGTATCAGCATAGTAGTTTTCCTTGCAAAAGAAGGCCATTAATGAGAATCACAATCATTACTTAACCAATCATAAACTTTCCACGTAGACACGCTTGTTTGACACAATGACAATCAATATGCTCTTTTAATTTCCTTAAAAATGTAACTATTCATATCATATCATAGTACACCAATGTGTATGATGGACAAAATAATGGTCATAATAAAAGGCTTAATTAGAACAATGCTTTTCGGTTTTGCAATGCAATGCTATTACTGAACAATAATTAAATTTTAATTTGACAGTCATTGGTCTCCCGGTACAGATTCTGTATGACTATTAGTTTGTTTAAACCAATCATCTACAGATATTCTAGGTGGCACGCGGCGAAATACCTTCACAAACTTGTCTCCTTGATTTCTTGTTACTTTCTTCCCTTCTTCCGTACTATCCAAGATTTTTGATGCCACAACATCGGCAGCCTATGTGTTTTAAAGATGCAAAATGTTTAGTTTAAGTATAAATGATTTTACGTTATCATTTACCTTTACCTAATAATAAGTATTGAACTTACCGTCTCTTCATCTGTTTAATGGCTCAAACAAAGGATGTTCCACAAAATGGTTAACCATCCATTCATGAAGGTCTTTGACATCAGTAACAGTATAAACTAAAGCCTGAAATTGTGCCATAATTATTTTTTAATGGAGTCATCAAACCCAGCAATCATCATGCAGTAATTGAGCCATTTTTGAAGCAATCCTGAATATTCCATAACGTTCACAAAATAACACACTTAATAGTATAAACTTACACCATCAGCTAAAACGTAGGCATATTCTGCTAGAAGAGTGTCATTTATGATTCTCCATTTGTATTTCGATTTTTTGAAATGTGGATCGGGGTACAGAAAGAACATCTTTTGTATCTGAAATCAAGAAAGCAAAGAATTAACAATGCGAAATTCAAGTGGTGTATAGTGAAGTGTTCATCATTATATATTCTCACCTGGCCCTTGCGAAAAAAATTAGGAATGTATTTCATAGCATTTCCACGAATACAAGCTATATTGTTATATGAACCCGGATGAAGTTTTCTAAGTGCTGTTATTCTATCTTGGACATATTGGGAAACTTTCACACGGATTTCCAAGCCTAGCATCAACTTGTTGGGAAACATTGGTGAAAGTTCAACTACATCAGCAAAATCAGAATTTTATAATAAAATAAGCAGTTATTTTTTACTTAATTTGATTGTGATTTGTTTATTCTCACCCAATAAGCCTCCATATCCACATCCTATATCAACAAATTCCACTTTACTGTTCGATTCTTTGTCTTGAAAAAATTCAGGATAGTATTTACTCCAGTCCATTGCATCAGGACTAATTGGACTAAACAAAAATTGAAAATTAAATCAAAACATGATCACTGTACATATAACATACAGGAGCCATCTATAATCTACAACAAATACAAGTTTTAGATAATTTTTTCACTTCTAAAAAAACTTACTAGTCAAAAATATGGTCACAAATTGGATTCGAATGCGCCCTTTGCCGATAGAACTTCTTTTGTGGCAACTGGACAGGTTTCTCAATACTACCCGTTTCCTCAGATTCCGACTTGATTTGGTGTTTAGAAAGCTGGGATTCAATTTCCATAGCCTCTTCTTCTTCCAACCTCATTTTCTTCTCCGTAGACACCATTTTCCTTTGGACGGTCAACGGAGGTGAGACTTAAGAAAATATATAGCCTGGGACAAAATAAAAATCCTCTATTTAACACTTTTGATTGTTTTAAAATAAAATAAAAACTACCAACTACAGTAGTAAGATAAATGCTATGAGTGGTTACCGGACACTGTCACCTGTTAACTTCAAACATAAAAACAATCCCAATTCCCAACCCAAAATTAAAAATGTGCTTTCCCCCAATTTACAAGAAACGCTCACTTCAACTTTCTCCTCAAAAGTAATCAGTCATCAGTAATTCGTAAACTAATCCACATACAAATTGCTAGTCAACGTGGTTTAATAAGCGTTGACCTACTAGTATATATAGTATTTCGGATTTATACAAATGTGATACAAGCAGTAACTGCTGTTTACAAACAATGATAAAATTCTAGTTTGTTAGTGCGTTTGAAGCATATAGAGTACACAAGTGTACAGAGCATGTTTAGTAATACTACGCGCTTTTGCCTTGGGAAGAGTATTCTTCTATGTACGTCAAAAACATATGCATTTTGCATGTAAAGTGGTCGGCCTTCCGTATTTCTTCGCATAAGAAAGTGTTCGATGTTCCTATATATTGTTACAACAAAGTGTTTTTGGCAGTTTAGCATATTATATGTATCCATTGAACTTTTATATTTTTGCAATCTACCATTATATATTAGTACCGTTGATTTGGATAAACCAAAGAAATTATAAAAGTCACAGAGGACTTAATGCTAGTAATAAAATTAGGATAAAAAGGTAAGGTATCTTTATTTACAGAACAGTCTCAGATTTAAATATTAAAAAGTTAAAAGTCCTCCTGTCACATGTACTGTGAGCAACAGGATATACAATCCATGATTTTCATTGTTTTCTACATGTAACATGCGAAATACGATTAACATTTATAAATAGATTAAAATTCTAAACAACATTGCATTGTATTGTCTTGTCGTGTTATACGAGCTCCTTGTTATGAACATGTCAACGCATCTGAAGCCGTACTATAACGGGCTTTGACGGATATAAAACGGTTTTCATGGTTGGCGTCGGTGGCTCGTCTGACGTCAATTTAAAACTCCGCACCAACTGCAAAGTTTAAGTTAGTGTTAATTCAATCGTAACTTGCTCCCCATATCATTTTTGTCTCAATTCTTAGTCTTACATTTGCAATGCATGCTAAGGATCGTAATAACTAAAAGGTTCTTACATTTGCAATGTACATGGTAAGCATGGAAGTGACCAAGTGTTGTCCAACGCACAAACGTTTACCCTGTCCAAAAGTTCCCAGGGCAGAAGAATCACAAATTTGAGACTGAGTTTTTGCAGAACTTTTTCCTTTGTTTTTGTTCATTTCTAGCCATCGCTCTGGCCAAACTTTTAAAGGTTCTGCAAAGTATCTTGGATCTCTGTGGGCTACGTATGATGAATACATGATGAACGTCTGAAATTGTAAAGAAAGTTATTCGTAGGTTTCGATTTCTTCTTTAATTTTGAAGTTTCTTCATGAAAAACACAGAAGTTGAGTTTGCAAGGGACAATTATTTGTAAGTTACCCCAGGTCTAATAAGGTACTCTCCAAGGACAGTATCCTGTCTTGCAACTTTTGCAATAAAAGGTGCGACAGGATACAACCGTATAGTTTCTTTGAAAAATGCTTCGGTATATTCCAATTGTTTAGCTTTTGCTAGAGTAATCTTTTCATTCTTTGGACATATTCGACATACTTCTTCATAAATTGATTCTTGAATATCCGGGCAAGCACCAAGAAGCTGAGTCACAAACATGATTGTACCTGCAACCTAAAGATTTGGTATTTTATTTATTCAGAGAAAATACTCAGTATTGCTTGTGATTATAGGTTTTCTGATAGATCCTTCTCGTTCCTTACGGGGTCTTTATTATCTACTGCAAAATCTGTCAACATATCATCAATATCCTGTGGTGCAATATTCAGCATTAACATTTTGTATAATAATCCGTACGTCTTCAATGAAGCATTTTCAGGGGACTCCATGATATCGTCTCGTAGCTTTGATGAAAATGTCAAGCCTAGCATAAAATTAGATTCAAAGTAAACAGTTGTTAATATTTTGACGCGGAAACTTATTATATAGAATACACGAAGCTACGTACTACTTAAGTAGACGCAATGTATGAAAGTAAAAAAAATCTAATTAATTTTCTCACATGCATTCAAATTATGTGCCAGTTTCGTATGAAATCCAGTCCAAGAAGGCAAGTTTAACAACTTAGCGATTTCAACAGACATATTCAACAAATCTTGGTTATGTTGATTGATTTCAATGGCATATTGGCTAACAGTTTTTAAATTTACACCCGAGTATTCCTCAAACTTGCAATGGTTTGATCCAAATATAACTCGCATTAGAGCTATTTTATGAAAAATCCAATTGAAAATAGTTAGTAATTTACTTCAATTATACAAAGCTTGAAATTATAATTATTTTAAACAACAATGCCAGTTACAACCTCCAAGGGCAAAATCGTATGAAAATCTTTCCAGGTTTGGCATTGACCCATCGCTTCGCGCGTGTTGGCGCAGTGTCTCCATTTGTTCTTCGAAATACATTGTAAGGCCATCTAGCATATCAGAAGTCACAAAACTAGAGGCGTTTTTAATCAAAGTATGCTGAGCAACTTTCCGAAGACGGTCCCAGTCTTCCCCTTTTCTAAGATAATATTGAAAAAATAGTTATAAAACTGGCTGTGAATAGTTTGTGTTTCCACTAAATCTCAAAAAACATTTAAAATTCCTTACCTGTAGAATAACCCTCTATTAATATGTGAATAAGTTTTTGCGAACATGTGTGACGGATCCTGTATTACAACTTCAGGATATTTTCCTTGTTGAGCTGTCCACTGTTTCAATAAGTCAACGTTTGCAAGAAATACCATTTCCTGGGACAAGACTTTCTCCCTACATTTAGTTGATAGCAGACCATTTTCTCTTAAATCATT
>JAANSM010003494.1:0-12798 GCA_036850725.1 Orchesella villosa | reverse complement strand
CATCTTGTCATCATCCTTCATAGTTTTATAGGGTATATCCAGAGGCTTTTTTGTACAACTTCAAAGGAGTGTCCCAGTGTCACAATGTCATTAAGCTTTAACACATGACAAAGCTTAGAGCTGAGCCTTGGTTTCGTTTCCATGAAATGAAAGTTGGCCATATAAATTTTCCATTGGTTTTTTTGCTAGAGGTTTCTGTTGCTATTGTTGAAAGCCTTTATCAGCATTGTTTATCTTGTAATCCATCATCTTCATGGGGCTCTGACATCCCTCCAAATTAAAATTCTCTAGGACAAGGACAGTACAAGACCTGGCCACGAATTGAAACCATGTTTATGAAACTTGTGAATATATTATCTTGTGTTTTTGGCCTAATCAATTCTACGAAAAATTGGATTTAGAAGGTAATTCCATGTCGACGTCAAAAATTCGACATTTAATTTTGACTTTGTTAAAAGAAAGGATCGCGTTTAGATGGAGCAAAGGAAAAGATCCTGTCATTTACTTTTACTAGGAATGGATTAAAACGAGGGAATAATATAATTAGCACCTAGCGCTTTCCTGGAGGTTAAAAGCCTAAAAATTTGGATGTGCAATGACATTTCTCCGCTCCCAAAAGCAATTACCTTTTGCTAACAAAGTCAATGCCAACTCTGCTACGATTTAATAGGAGAAATTTGTACTTTGTATGACTTCGATGTTGGATTGCGACAGAGAATTTCCTCAACAATTATTGTTGTTGCTCAAACTCTTTCCCGAAATCTATTATTATATTAGTCACATCAATCAACTAAACCACACAAGCCTCATTTGTTGCATAATTCCAATCAGCATGGAATGAAAAACTTTCACAATTCACAAGTTTGTCGTTAGAAATGAAAGAGAAAACACTGTAATAACAAGAACTGAATTGTGATGGGGCAAATCGGAAGCCTTCCAAAAATGTAACCTTTGAATAAAATCGAATTAGTTTGACGTCGATGACGAAAAGCGATTATCTAACAATAAAACTAGAGTGCTGCAGATAGATCTAGACTCTTGGAGTTATTACATGCATATTGCGTGGGCAGTGTAAAATTTATAAAAAACAATTACTATAAATTGAGCAATACTGTGATAAAGGTCGACGTCGCTTGTAGATCTGACAAAGAATAATAGTTAACCATGTGAACAGCTACAAAGCTCGTATAGAGGAACAAAAAATTGAAAAAAAAAGAAACTAGCAAGAAAAATATGAGTCTTTAAATGGGGCGATGTGGAATTGCTCAACAAGTCCCAAATTAGATTAGCAGTTCCCTCTGTACCATCCCCCCAGTACATCAAAATGACTCCATATTCCTCAGCCCCAGTTAATTATAAGAGAGTACGCTTTCTCCTCCACCCAATGCTGTTCCTCTTCTTTCAAAAAGAGAAAAAGGAAAAACTTGTTTGGATTCCTAACATTCTACAACGAGCTCCATCTCATTCTTTTCTCCTTCATTCTATAAGTCTTCGTAGTTTGAAAAAATCATCGCTAAAAAGCGCTCCCAACGCATTCTTCTTGAAGTCGGAGTCTCGCTCTATCATATTTGTAAGTTCGTAATACATAGCAAACTCAGCCAGTTTCTTTACTGTTGACGACGCCACGCCACTGTTGCTCCCTATCGTAATTCGTAGACTCCACTCGACTCACTCCAGTTAGTCAATATCTTTCGGTTATTCGGTGAGCAATGGGCTTGTGGCTTTTTGTGGAATGTTAGTCTGCGTGCGTGGCTGTCACAAGCGAAAAGAAAGAAGGGCGAAGGGAAGGGATGGATGGGTTGCTTGCTCTTCATATATCTTCTAAAACTACACTTCTTTACTCCCTTTCTCTCTCTCTATCTCATGTATACTCACTCCTCTTAGTTCTCACTAGTTATTTCCAACGTTCTAACCAACAACAAAAGCATTTCGTAAAGTTTAGCTTGCTTGGCTTTGGCTTGGTGTGGAGTGTGGTATGTGGATGGGAGGTAAGTTGTAGGCTTGTAGGTATACTCATATGCTTCACAAATATCTACATATATTTTGTCTCTTGTGCTGCTCACTCTATTCTGCGATTTCTCCCAGGGTGAAAAATATTTTCTCCTTTCTAAATTTCTAACACTGAGGCTCAGCCATGTAAATGGTATCTGGAGGATTCAAGCCAGTCATCCATTCTCTTCAGGTTGAAATAAAAGATGTAAAATAATTCACTGGTTGAGGTTTTTTGTAGGGAAATGTTTATTTCAAGGAAGAAATTCATTTTATTATAACTCATGCGAAAGATTGAATATTATAAATTGTTGTAGAATTATAAGCTACCAGACAATTTTCATATTTCATCAATTCAATAATTCATTTCAATTTAGTGAATTCTGCAGCTGAAACTTACAATTCCCACATTTATCTCTTTCCTTTTATATTTTAATGATTTAGCAAAAAAGTAAATTAACGTGGAAGCTTTACAATTTACAAATTTATTTTAATCATCTCTATTTTTTATATATGTACAACGTACAACTAGGTGTGGTCATTAAATGTACAATATCAATGCATTTTCTCAGATTTTACAATAATTAATTATTTATGCTAATTCCTTGCTAATGCTTATACCCATTTAAGCTAAACAGCAAACTTAAATGTATCTAAAAAACAGTTTCTAATAGCTTTCAATCTCCATCAGACATTCGACAAGCAAAACATAAACTCAATACTGATGGATGGCTGTCTAGTTAGTTAATAGCCCAAGTCCAAAGTAGATCTCATTTTTTTGTTGCCTCGCCTAATTTCCTAATGTGTCTCGATTTCCTCCAGGAAGTAATAACATTTAGCGAGCGAGCGAGAGAGAGAGAGAGTCATGTGAAATAATTATTTATGAGTGGAAGACAATAACATTTTAGAGCTCTATATAATTATAGTGAACAACGTTGTTCGTGGTTGTTTGAGCGAGAGAAGAAAAAGTTTTGCATGCTCTACTTTTACATATATACCCTCCCAAGTATTACAAAAGTATACAGATAGGTTTATCAAAAACTGTGTGGTTACAACTTGTAACGGCAAGAGACTTCCTTTCCTCCCTTTTGTGCTGTACTGTTTTCTGTATCTCTCTCTTCTCATTTCAAGTAGAATGTAGAAGGAACTAAAGTGTAACAAGTAGTTTTCTGCTGCTCAGTGTTCTTGCTGTTGCTTCAAAACTCATTATTGTAGCGGGGTGGATATTGAATTTTTAATTCTTTCAACAACGGCGGATGTCATAACAGGGAGCGTAATTAGTGCACACAATAACTTTGCTCCTGTATTCTACATGAATGTAAACATGATGATGATGAAACGCAACTGGTAACGTTCCAAATTCCAACTTTTTGAGCATAGGAGCAAAACAGAGGAAAACGGAGGAGCCGTAGTTATGTTATGTGTACACACAAAATTCATGATGATAATGATTATACAGCGACACGAACAAAACTTATATGCCGAGCTAGCTTTTATATGTAAGTGTACATATAGCCCATTATATTTTTCGCTTGGAAAAAGTTGTTCTCCTCTTGGTTTCCTCGTTGCATCCAATTACACGATCCGACAAGCCCATGAAACTTGACATGATGACGCCATTGGAGGTCCTACTGCAAAAAAAAACTTTATGTCGACGAAAAACGTATACCTGGCTTTAAGCTTAGGCTCTTTCTCTCTCCTTTACTTAGCTCTAATACATCTAATATCATTTATTTGTCTGGGGTTCCGAGAATAATTGAGAATTACCATTTGCCATTTGCTTCGTAAATACGGGGAATATAAAGGAGAGCGAATTATAGTTAGACTTGTATGCCGTTTGCTATATTTTTATATAGAATATTTATTAGGTTCTACCATAGGTGATATATTTCCTCATTTTCGTTATTGTCTTACGTGAGATAAAAAATGGAGAAGAGCAGAAGGCACAACAGGTGTCAAAAAATTTGAAGTAGACTTATGATTTTATATGATAATATGATATATAACGTGTGTATATTTATATTTGCCATTTGNTTTGAAGTAGACTTATGATTTTATATGATAATATGATATATAACGTGTGTATATTTATATTTGCCATTTGCCCCGCCTGCCACTTCTCTTCACCGTCTTCATTAATTCAATACATGTAGGTTGGGAGCAAACTCGGATTTATTACTTTTCTCTTGTATATGAATATAGGGAAGAGACGTATGGAGAGGATGAGAATGAGACACACACTGTGTCTCTCACTTTCTGTAAGTAATCACGGAAAACTCAGGGTGCTCCAGGAATAATAACATCCGATTCTGATGCCGTATCATGTTGTAAGTTAAAGTAGTTCAGGAAAAGTAATAACATTTGACTAAATGTGACGTTGCAGCTCCAGTGCCTTGTGTATTTACTCTCATATTATTTTATATATCTTATGTACATTTACAATTGACGGCGTTCAAGTTGGGTAAAATGAAAATGGAATAACGTAAAATTAGACAGCTTATGGGGACATTACTGTAGAGCAGAGCACAACGCGTTTTCTCGTTTACCAGTTGAATTTCACAAATCTCTTACAAATCCATCTTGTCATCTTGGGAGAGAGCAGAGGAGCGAGGAGAGAGAAGCTGTGTGTTTGCAACTTGTAGTAAAAGAAGCAAATACAGAAAGAGTTTTTTTCAGCTCCAACCATCCTTCCATTTCCATCGCGTTGAGTTTTCAGGGTTGAAAGGTCTCAAGCTCAACTTTTCTGTCAGCTTTGGACTTAAATATATGTATAGTTTGTCAGAGCAAAGTCAGGTAACAGCTACTAGCTCCACATATTCATATCAACATGATTGTTCTGTTCCACATTTGTATGGAAAAAGTGAGAGTGAGTGACAGCTAGAAAAAGTAGCAATAGGAAAGCAATACTTTACATTTCTCTCTCTGTGAACAACTCAATCTCCATTTTCAATGTTCCCATTCGATTATATTAGTAAACGGATGGAGATGAAGATGATGATGATCATGATGTTATATAGATTATCACATCAGTATCGGTTGAATTGAATCAGTATGGGTTTTCAGCACACAATGGATATGTGGGATTGCATTACGAGAAAAACGACTTATTGAGAGAGAAAGAGAGAGATCTGCTTAGAGTTTATACGTGTTGTACATATATTTCCAATTCCTCCCAACTTTTCTCCCTTTCTCCATATTCCTCAAGCGTCTGCCTATATATATTCTCCTGGTTTCTCTACTTCTACTCTCTCTCTCTCCATCATTTGTATTCTGGAAGACGGCGTAATTCGAGATTTACAAGTTGAATAAGAAAAGGGAAGGAAGGAAGGAAAGTGCGAGAGCAAAAGAGAGTTGTTGAGTTGAATGTATGGAGCTCGATCTCCAGCTCGCAGCTCGCCTCTGACTTGTCCACATGCAAAAATATTTCTGAGTTTCCTTTCGTTTTGATGCAGCGTAACCTAAAGTTTCTTTACTATTACATTACACTCCTGCTGGATTCCGACTCTCTTTTATTTTCCTTCTGTAAGCCAAGCTGAGAAGGCTTATTTTACTTACTTCTCTCTCAAATCTTAGTCTAGCAACAGGAAGGTAAGTTTAGTGAGCAGTAGGTACATTTATACAACGCATTCATATTAGATTTTCTCGAGTTGAGCTTACACAAGCTCAACATCCACACATTTAGGAGAGATGTGAGAGTCGTGAGTCGCCCTTGGGATTCTCATATAAATTCCAATTCCCTGGATTTTCTCGAAATTAATGATTCTACCAGACCAGAACACCATCCAGCTATAGTTCTCTTTGGCTAGCTTCTGCCTCTGTTTATAGTGCCCAATGAAAATAGAGAGAGCCCTGCTGATTCTGATTTTCTCTGGTGAAAGAAAAGCCTTTTATTATTACAACAACTACTTACTTACCATCCTACTCCTGTAAAACAGCAACGAATTCTCCGCTTAAATGAGAAGATGAGAGGGAGAAGAAAAGCATTTATTTGTATTGAAGATTATTTGCATTGTAGTCGATACGATACACAACATTTTGGTAGCCCTCGTCATCATCCTCATCTCTTCTTTAAACCGAAGTACACACACATTAGCAAAATCTTCAAAGAAAATTTGCATCATTCTCTTTAGCTCCTGAAGCTCAATAATTATCTACTTCTGCTGAAGCTTCAGGATTTACTCTCCAGCTTTTTCCTATCTATTCCTTCCCCCATTGTTTAGTTGGTTTTGTTCCTTGTTTCTCAAGAAAGTTTTTAGTTAGCTTGGGTTTCGTTATTCACCTTAAAATAACGTGGGTGAACGGTGAGCGGAGAGAGCTCGAGAGCTCTGGGGAGATTGACTAAAACCTTATGACGGTTGTAAATTTTTAATTATTCTTCCTTCCCGTTTGTTAAAACCAAACCAAACCAGACCACAAAAGAATATAATATGGAGGACCTTTTATTAACAATAAATATTGCTCATAAGATGACGATCATCATCATAAGGAAGAGAACATGAGAAGTCTGAGAAGAGACTGTAAGGTTCGTTTCGTCGTTGGATTTTATGGGAATGTGAAATTCAAATATTTGGGCTCATCATAAGAATCTAAGAGATGTCCATTAAATTTAAGCATGAGCTGGAGTTGGAGTAGCTGGACTTAGACTCGACTCTGAAATGGGTGCCTCGGGGAGGGACGACAGATTGTCTCATTTTTACGTCATTTCAAACTTTGTGTAAAATGCGAATTAATATGGGAATGCATACATTCAAAATACCGAATGCGTTAGATTGGTTCGAGCTAAAACGTAAGAGTAAATTTGTTTATCAAAATTATTTTTTATTTCACAAACATAACAAGCATGTCCATCAGTAATTATAATCCAACATTGCAGTCTCATCCTAAAGAAATCAGTATCTGTTAGGAATAAAGAGTAATGCACACACGTAGCTTGTTAACAGCAGGAAATTTCAATACATAGGCTGAGGTAAAAAAAGGTGTCTAATATAATATAAAAATAAGCTTATATTTCAGTATTTCGCATCGAATCCCGTTTACTCCAGATCGAGAATATATATATATATACAAGTTTGTTAATTCATTCCATAGAATCTCCATGAGCTATTAGATTGGGTGTGGGTGTATGAGGCATTAATAAACAACATAACATCACATCAGTTTACATCAATATCCACTTTAATGCTCTCGTATCAAAGTCATTTCACTGTTTTAGCTCTCTATAACTCACTCATTTATTCATCCCATTTTATATTTTTGAGCTGAGAATACGCAGAACGTAGAATATTGAGAGTTTTTTGTTATTCAAGCTCAAACTAGAAAATATACATAATTATACCTGAGAGAGGAATGAATATCCGCCTGGAAAATACCTCAAAATCCCAATCTCCTCTCCTCCTGCTCCCTCTTTCTCTTTTCGTGCTCTTCTTCTCCCAAATTAATTTTCATTAGCCTCTCTCACATATTCTCGCTCTCTTCCGCTTAAATAAGTGGTGTTATTTGCTACTTTTCCTGGGAACAACTGCCATTTGCTTGGTTGTGACGATGATAAAAATAATATGGGTTTGGAAGTAAAGTTTTTGAGAAGAGAAAATGTAAAACTACAGTAACAAATAAAACATTTTTTAGTAACTTAAGTAGCAGTAGATGAAACTCTTCTTCGCCTGTCTGGTCACATTGATAATAGTATAATTCCATTCATTTCTTCCAGAATTTAAGAAATGACGAGAAGTCAGATTTACGGTTGTGTGTCATGTCATACTTATATGAAACACTCATAATGTTTTCCTTCTATTCCCACTAATTCATTTTAGCTTCAGACTTGATTGTGATTGTGAGCAGGAAAGAGATGGGGAGATGGAGAGCAATCTCATAATTCCTTTTAATGTTCCCATCTTACCTTATGGTTTTGAGGATGAATGTGACTGTGTTATGGCATGGCTGTAAACGCTTGAAGGAGGAAGAATACGATGATGAAGAAGAATGCTACGTAGCTATGCTTTTAAATGATGAGCTAGAGCTACTACAACACTAACTTCCACTTTCTTACTCTTCTTCTTCCTTGAAAGGTGTTTAGTTTTTGTTAGAGCAGCTCCAACCTCCAACTCCTTCTCCTTCCTTCTGGCAAACTCTCCTATTATGGCAGTTATCATTCCAGCAGCAAGGAGAACAGACAAAATGCACGCATTTACATATATACATATTATATCTTTACATTGCGATGCGATGGCACCTCCAAAAACTCTTTCTTTCTCATACATTTCTTGCATAGACTCAACGTCGGCTGAAGGAACCCCACCCAAAAATGAATTCTCCATAAGAAAAAAATCACTCAAACTCAGCCCCAAACGGATGGACTACACGGACGGATGGGAGAATCAAAGTGAAAAAATCTCTCTCGTAAAATGAATATAATATGGTGATGTGATACGATCAACAGCAGAAGAAGCAAGAGTAGTTATATCCTTAGAAATAGAATTGGATAGCGTTTGGGAGGATTTTTATTTACTCTAGTTAACATTCAACTCTCCTTTTTTTGCTCAAGATTTTAGAACGCAAGATATTTTCATTCATTCTCTTTTTCATGTCAACAGATGGAACTAGTTCGGCTTCAAACGTGAATGAATACAACGCCTCAAATCTAAAACCTAAAAATTGGGAATTCATGCCATATCATCGTCATCATTATTATCATCCACATCCTTTTTCCACCTCGTCGTCGTCGTCATTCAAATTCTTGATACGCATTCTTATATTCCTTCTTCTTCTAGAAGACGAAATGAACTGAATATTTTTCTTTGCATATGTGCATGTGTGGGATGTAGGCATTGTAGGCTAAAATTCTAATGTTAACATGTATTTCTAACTTTATAATAATATGCAAGTTTTTTTTGACTTGGCTTCAATGAGCAATGTTGAATGTGACTGACATAATTATGGTAGAACGGTAATTAGTGTGTAGATATGAGCATGCTTACCTTGCGTGTGTACG
Source organism: Orchesella villosa (assembly GCA_036850725.1). Lineage (NCBI taxonomy): Eukaryota > Metazoa > Arthropoda > Collembola > Entomobryomorpha > Orchesellidae > Orchesella > Orchesella villosa. The sequence goes on along the minus strand of JAANSM010003494.1, from coordinate 3,821 downwards.
GAGAGATAGGAGCTTAGACTTTAGAGAAACCCTTAATTACACCCATTTTCATTCAGAGTTTCAAAGAAAGAGATTGAGAGATGAATAACTTTTGTTTTGTTATAATGAGCAAGAATGAGTAACTTACGTGTACAATACAAAAGATAATAAATACCGTCTCCAACTTACTGAAAGGGACGTTAAGTGAAAAAAATTCCATTTCTTGATGATAATGAATGGTGATGCTCTTGATGATCATGATGATCAAGTTAGAGTGAGTGACCAGACCAAGAAGACCACTGTGCACTGAATTGTTTTGTGGTTTGGTTTTGCGTTGCTTCGGTGCCGTTCCATATTTTCCATCTCAATCCTTCACTTTCAATATTCTCTTTCTTGCATTGTTGTTCTCAGAGCTGGATCTACACACCTGAAACTTTGCTCACCTCCCACTTAGGATTCTTAGGTTAAAGCAAGTATCAGGCGCCAGATCAGAGTTCTATCTTTGATGAAGAAGAGGAATATTATGAACGAATTAATATGGAATGAAAAGTAAACCGGTGGTATGGTGGTGGTTGAAGCGGTGGTCGCCGACGGTGATCGTGGTGGTGGTAGTGGTAAATTTCTGTCGTCGTCACTCAAACTAACATTCTTTTCCGACGGGGAGATGGAGAGGAGGAGAGACAGACGTCTTGATTTGATGATATATTATGTTATGTCCATCCACATCCACTCTGTGGTGGTTTCGGGTTTCATTTGTAAACTTCTGCTACTTTTTTGGTCGAAAATTTTGCTTAGATTTTTTACCTTCATTTAAATTTCCAAGAGTGAGTGAGAGAAGAGTTGGATTTTGGATTGATGTTGATTTTGATGTAATCGGATGTCATTACAGTTGTAACCAAGCTTCTCTCCCTCTCCTTTTCCTTTCAGATGTTTGCATAAGCTTCTTTCATTTCAATTTAAAGGAGGAAGACTGAAGAGAGACTATATCATCATATCTTCTTCTGTTCTGTTTCTGCCTCAGGTCATTTCTAGTTTCAACTAGATTCAAGTAGACCACACCAAACCGCAAGGAGACCAACTAACTCCCTCCTTTTCCCATATGTGTCTTTCATGCAGAAACGTAACGTTATCCGGTGATATCTTCCTTATGATCATCATCGTGCGAATATTTCCACATACGGTGATGTGATGTTGGATGTGGTGTCAGTGTCGTAGAAAAACAATCCGCTCATCTTCCTCTCTGTCTCTCCCCACCTTCCATCTCCGATTTCCTTGCTTTTCCAACTTGTTTTTTTCTGAGATTCACATAGTTTTATATCCACTGATCTTGCTCAATTGTATTTTTTGGTTGGCGAGAACAAAGGTGAAAGTTGCTTTTGTAGGAGAATGCTGACACACCTGAAACTTTGCTCACCTCGTAAATTAAAATACAGGTTGAGCAACGATTCAGGCCGGCCAGAATCTCTACTTTTGATAAACACTTTGAAAGTGAGGGAGAATTGCTCCTCGGAACAAGACTGCCTTTAGCTTGTAAAGGTGTAACGCCGCTCCGATATTATAGTTTCGACAAAATAATAAAGGTTATCGTTAAAATTCGTCTTTGAGTGGGGTATGGTAGTGCTTCATGTTCCTGTTGTCCTTCTTTCATCCTCACTCACCTTCTTGACTTTTATTCCGCGTTCATTCTAAAGAAAAAGGAGATAAAAACGTTTTTTAAAGCGCAGATGAATCGTCGAGGGAAGGAAACGGAAGCAACACGCCCATTCCAAATGACAATCCGACTCAATCCACTAACATCTGTAGAGACAGAGAGTCTCCCTCTCTCTTTCCATCTTCTTCCTACACATTTCCTCCAGCCTTTGACTTGACTTTTCCTTCACCTCTCTCTTCCCAGCAACACCTTCCCTTCTCTACTACTAAAGAGATTGGACTTTCCACTCCGTTTTTTTCTGTTATTCTTTCCTCATTTTTTCGTTACTTTAGCTTCAGTGAGTTACTAACTACTAGCTTCCAGCCACGTTCCACTTTTCTTCCACCAACACCAGACCAGACCAAACCAGGAACTCGAACCAACCTGTAATGAATATGAAAACGATTATATCAGAAGGGACTAGAGCTCTTCCCTTGCTTTATGTGCTTTTAACCTCAGTGGAAAAACTCATTAGTCTTCTGCAAGCAAAAACGTAAGCACACTCTTAAGTTAGATACACACAGAGAGAAATACATCACATAATATCATCCTCCTCCGCATTAGGTACACCTTTTAAGCTGATATAATTCACTATACGGCGTTATACCTTCACTATTGCCTTCATGCTTAATATTACTTATTATTATCATTCTATATGGCGTTTAAGTCAAGCACAACAGAAGCCACCGCCGTTGCTGCCTCAGTCAGTTTGCCACCATCATATCCATATCATTCTAGTAGAGAAGACACACATCCACATACAGATGTACCAAAATAATAATCAGACAGCAGGCAAAGAATGAAGAGGAAAAAGCTCAAGCAAACTAGGCAGGCCGAGGCAGAGAGAGAGTGACTCAGAGTTAGAGTGAGAGGAGAGAACACTAAAATATAATATGATATGATGTAGTACTAGCTACATAAAGAAAGAGAGAGATAGAACGATGCGTTTGCTTGCTTTGCTTTCGACTTTCGAGCAGCATCGTCATCATCATCATGAAATGAAAAGTAAGCTGATAACGCCCGCATTTATTTTCGGTCAAAAACTGGCTGGAATGATAAAAAAACCATCTGCTTCTTTCTATCTTGCTTCTCTATCTCTCCCATTTTTACTTGACATTAGAAAGAGCCAAACGGGAAACTGGGAGAGAGAGAGAGATTGTGGAGAGCAGAGACAGATCGTGTGTGCATAGAATGAAGAGAACGTTTATAACTAAAATTATTGTAGCAGGAGAAGAAGACCATAATATAGCACTTTACTAGTTTTACTCTCATCTCTCTCTCTCGTGAAAACTTTCAGGTTTCACTCAACCAACGTATTCGGCGATGGAAAGAGAAGAGAAAGAAAAAAGGAGTGAAGAAAAAGTGGCGTTTTAGTGAACAAAACGAGGAAAAAATTTAAGGATGAGATGAAAAAAGAGAATATAATATGGCACATAAAGTCATAAAGATTTATGTATCTACATTATACACATATATACCATAAGCTCATACTTCATTTCATGTTCAATGTTCAGACAATCGTAATCATATAGGATGGAGCAGCAGCCGTCACTTCTTCGGTGTGGAACACCGGTGCCACCAGCAGCACAGAATCAGTTTGGAGGAAGGAAAGAGGGAGATAGAGAGCTATACAGCTCGGGAAACAGAAGGTGTAGTGGCAACGTAGCCAAAAAAAATTATACCCGACATCATCATTTTAACCGGTTATCTTATTATGCCGCTCATATCTGCATTTATGGCTGGGTGTACGTCATATTAATAAACTTAATTCGTTTCGTGCTTTCACAAAATTTGAAAATACAACTTTGGAATTCTATACAATTTAATAACTTTGACTAAATATAAATCTAAAATGCAGTTGAATAAATTCAATTAAAAACGAACGAAAAATTTTCAATTCACTGATTTTTTTAAATCATGTGCATATTCAAATGAACTTGTGCTAAAACTAAGGATATTGAACTACCTAGAATTTGCAATATTTCAAAGGAGATTAAGCGAATGAAGAGGTTTGAAATGATATGAAAAATTTCTTCATGTATTACCATTTGGCCCACAATCTAAATCACACGTATTGTACATTTTATTACATCCCATCCTAACATTTGTTCACTTTATCAATATTAAAAAAGCGTGCATGCGTGCATGCCTG
>JAANSM010003493.1:0-12801 GCA_036850725.1 Orchesella villosa | reverse complement strand
ACTCTCGTGGTGGGACCTCCGTCGAAGAGGAAATCTGCTGTTGCAGTCGACGAGCCTGATACCGCGATCAGTCGTGAAATAAAGAAGGTATGTATGTTAAGTACTTTTGTTATTTCCTACACATAGTAATTTCTGAAATGATCCATAAGTATCAGACAAAGAATATGCGCCTTAGTTTCAAAATTCAAGGAAAAATACATTAATTTTCAAACAATCGATTTTTGTATATCATTAGCTATTCGCAGGTGAGATGGCTCTTTTGCCTTATGTCTCTCACCATAAGTACAAGTTCCCACCTTGGTACAACCCTTCCTTTATCCCGTATATATCCATTTAAGCATGTTTGTGTATTTGTGGTGAGCATATAAAAAGGTACTAAGAGAAAAACTAAAGGTTGTTGGTGGATCGAAAATGAAAATGCTTTTTGTGGATGACTCTGTCTTTCACTCATGTTGAGTTACGCTCTGTTTCCTATTTTTGTAATATCCACACACACTCTCTTTCTCTCACCGTGGCATAGTTCAAACCGAAACAGCGGAGTAATTTTAAGCTGGAGGATTTTCTGGTGTAAAGCTTATATGTGTCTACCTTACCAATATAATATGTAAATAAGTGTACACAAAGGTAGGACAGAAAGTGGATGAACACTATATATAGTTTCCCTCTTTTGCAATGTATATGCATGCTAAGTGCTGTTGCATGATTGATGATGGTCATCAGCGGAAAAAAAGGAACATGACGGGAGACGTACCCCTCTGGAAGCCTTTTTTATACATACATGCTTCCAGTCTATATATGCAATTCTCCAGCAATAATAGAACTTCATTTATACCTTTCATTTTGGTTGTGGAAATAAAATATGAGGACAAAGAGAAAGCATATAAACGCTGCTGCAGCTCAGGACAGAGTCACAGTGTGAAACATGTATTCTTTTTACGATTATATACATTCACATAATGACAGTCATGTCACAGAAGAGACAAGCTACCTTAAAAGAAACTTTAAAAAATAAATGTTGCTCCATGTTTTCCAGGTCAAATCACTTTTTTGCTTTCAAGTAATGGAAAACCCTAGTAGAAAGCCATGGTTGGTTTGATTAAATTTTGCATGGCAATCAATATAGAATCCAACTAAAATGGGATGAATGCTAGTAGCCAATCAAATTGTTGAACTATACCGTTGAATGATTAATAGGATGACGAGCTCCACATTTTGTGACTTTCTCCAAGTTTCCCCTTGCACAAAATAAACATTTCAAATGTCAAATGAATGCGTGTAATATACTGACCACAAGTTAAACTGATACAGACACGACAGAAGGAAACATCAACACGTNCATTTTGTGACTTTCTCCAAGTTTCCCCTTGCACAAAATAAACATTTCAAATGTCAAATGAATGCGTGTAATATACTGACCACAAGTTAAACTGATACAGACACGACAGAAGGAAACATCAACACGTCCAGAGTTGGTTTTAGTTTTGTGTGAAGTATGTAGACATGTTAAAGCAACTCATCACCTCACTGTTGTTTATATATTCGTCCCATCACTCACCATTTCGAGCACATATGTACATATTCTTCTGCATATTTCTTCAACTTGACGTGCTATTTATTTACATACGCTTGAGAAACATTGGGGCTTCTTACGGTTGGCTGAGGATGACGAGCTGTAGAAATCATTATGTGAGGTCGAGGTGATGTTGTAGCATTAACAGTTGATGACGAGGATGAAACTAATGCTTAGGAGAAGGAGTACAGAACTCAAAAGTTCACTCTTAGAGTTTCCAGGAGATCTTCAGAATTTCGGAGTAGTTTCTCCTCCATTTTCTTATAAACCCTATTCTCACTCCTTTCAACCTTATACAAGCATCATCAGCAAAGTAACCACGGTGTAGGATTAAGATTACTATAAAAGAAGTGGGAGCTATATAAGTTTCATGAGACAAACTCTTGACGTCGCATCATCATCATTAAACATGTTGATAAAGGTACGGGGATACAGGTTAATGCACGTCATCTTTTTAGTCTCATAAAAAAAGAGTTTGTTTTGCACACTGAACTCCTGAACTGGCTAACGAGGTAGAGCGAGAGAGGAGAAATACTTGAAGTGTAGGAAAGAAATGTGTCCTCCTCAAGACAAACTTTTTTTTGGTTGGCTCGTTATCATATCGACATGCGGTACGACGTGTACGAAGGTGGTGATTCTCTTGCTTCTTGTTCCTTCTTGGAAATCTTAAGAGTTGAATTGCGAATGAAAAGGTGGTTGATAGTTGATTCATCATTAGGAGGCGAGCTCTCATGCACATGTTTATTTGCTTTACGGACATGGATAATCTCATGTTAAAAATTGTTATCGATCCTCGTTTCCCAACCTTTCATATATATGTTTGTTAAATGGTGAGATGTGAGCTTGTAATGAGGTGTATATTCTTGTGAAAGTATTACTTCGTTGTAGAGATAAAAAATCTACGTTACAAGTGCAAGTGTTCCTTCATGAATTATACTTTTACTGACTAAATCAAGCCATGATTACATCCTGAAACGATAAGTATGAACCCAAAGCAGCTTTTTTACAAGATGAATATAGCATGTTGGTTATGTGCCTTTCGAAAGAATTAATAGTCAAAAGTCAAAGAGAGTGATGTAACGTGATGATGATTATGACGGTGGGCAGATCCGGATATCCGACCGATATATACGTATGCTTTACATGAAACATAGACGCAATGTTGCAGACTAGTTGTTCACTCTACACGGCTCAGATTTCGGTTTTATGATGGCGTGACATGGAATACTATAATCTTACCGACGTGTAGGCTGATGATATGAATGTGGAAAAGTGGCTCAATTCTCTTTTTATTTTAGGAAAATGTCTAGTATTAACGAGAGGCGATACGCTGTTGACAATAAGGTTTTATATATACGTTTCTGAATATTATGTTTGTTCCTCGTATCATAACTCCATTTCTAATATTATTTCATTATTTGTTGTTTGTGCATATTTGATATTGAGGCGTCTCAAAATATTCAATTCATAACCATTCATATCTTCACGCCCATTGCATATGAATTACTACACTTGGTCGTGGAGTATTACATGTGACGTACACAAGTGTAGTTTTTTTTATTAATGGGGATGTGTAGAGTCAAGATGAAGACAGACGATACGACGGTTTCATAAGAGTGAAGTAAAGTTATGAAACATAAAATGTGAATAATATAATCTCATATTCAAAATAGAGATAAAATCCCTCCGTTATGATCATTTATCATGAGTTTACTACGTGAAAAACTACCTTCATAATAATTTTTCCTTACATTAAAATAAAAATGGATGTAAAGGGAGTTTCATGTTCAAAAGAACAGCTCTACAAAAATTGTAAAAAGAAACCGTTTGCAAGCATTATTTCAATTCCACATTTATCTAAACTTTCACACTATATTAGAAGCGACGGCATTACTTCAGTTTTTGAAAGGTGATACACCATACTTTGAAAACTGGAATCATTCTTGAAAGCGCCGGCTTAGTGTGATGTCAGAAGAAGAAGAAACGGGACGTATCACATTAAGCGTATGGTTTTTCCTCTTGTAAGTCGGTACGATACACCATGATGAAACGATGGATGGGTAAAAGAGAAAAAAAAGGTTGGGCAAATTTGTTATCCAAAATTCCAAAATAAAAAACATACATTTGGGAAAAGAACGACGTGTGTTGGATATGTTGATGGCAGATCACATTCCACGTGAGTTACCTGAGTCATATAAGATCTAATGGGGATAGTTTCGGTAAGTAGGATACGACTCTGTGGAATAATGGAGTTGACAAAACAAGGCACTTCTAGTAATTTCTTGTTGTTCTCCCTCGCTTTTATTGCCATCCTTATTGCTATGCAGATCGTAACGTAACAGAGGAGAGCTTGAAAATTACATGAGGGAGATGAGTAAAAAAAAGGAGCACAAGGTTTTCTTCTCATAAGATATATATTTTGTTTTGCATCTGGGCTTTTTGCTGGCTTCTCAAAGTTGACATTCCTTGGCAAAGTGGCAAAATATATTGTTGTGAGGCATTTCAACAGCCGACATATAGTATACCACAGCCCTGGCAAGGAAGGAAAAGTAATATCAGAGGAGGTGGCAGCAGATTCCTCTTTCTGTCTGATGATATGATGCTGTTTCATTCCATTACTGTATTGTACAAAGCATAAAGCTCATTCCAACTGTCGACTCAAATGATGATGCAAAATGTTCCTGATCACTATAAAAAAACGTACCTCCGCAAATCATGCATTTGAAGATGTTATGCACTAGTGCACAATGTTCTATATGTGATGTGATATGGTAGGGAAAGAAGATACATATTGTTCCTATTTTTGAGATCATCCAACTCTCTCTCCCATCTTGATATAAATGTTAGCTCTAGGTTCCTAGTTACAAGTTAGATCATCCGACTTTCCTTCCTGTGTAAACGTTAGCTACTTAAGGCGTGATGTTTTTCATCTCATTTTTTGAATGAATAATGCAAAAAAGTGCTCCCTGTATCACAATGAGAAGAATGAAATGAGAGGCAATATCTTAAATTCTGAATTGGATTGTTAGTGGGAGACTCCATAAGGTACCTGATTTCCGCTTTGTGCTTCTGTTTCTTATGTCTCCCATTTTTCCTTTTGGAGTTTCCAATTTTGGCTAACGGTTTCTTTTTTCATGGAGTAGTTAGCTGGCAGAAGGCTGTAACGTTGTAAGCAAAAAAAATATGGAGGTTTTTATGCTTCGAAAAGACTATTGGAAATGGTGTAGTTTCTAAGCTTCTTGTATTGTAAATTTCACACAAAAGGTACTGTGTAGTGAAGAAGAATTGTGAGACATAATATTCTTTCCGTTCTTTTTTTTGGGGTGAATTCTTATATACTTAATGCACCACTAGGAAGGCTGGTTTAGGTGTGCTCTTCAGATTTTTCTCTTCCACTTTCTTCCTTGAAGAATATAAAGCTCATCATTTATTCAGGAGCACCTTTGATCTTAAGGCAAATGATGGGAAGCAGAAGTTGGAGAAAAGAGGATTTGCAAAATAAGGAATGTAGAAGCAGTGGTATAAGCAACTAACAAAGCAACATAACAAAACAAGTCAGCAAAAGAAAAGTGCCGACTCGTTTGCCCTTTTCCTTTCCTTCAGCTTACAGTTCAGCTGGTCCTCACTCGTTTTGTTTAACATGGTAATATCATGCATGTACATAATATGCGCATCAAATCATGAAAAAGCACATTCCCTCTATTCACATTTCCTCTTTTCTTTGACTTCCCTTCACCTTTATTTCAAACTGCCAACTACCATGCTTCTGTCCCCGATCAAAATCATCATGATAAAGTTGTATGAGAAAAATATATATTATGCTGGGCTATACATTTTCTAAATTTTATACGCAGTTAAAATCAGTATTATTGAATAGAATTGCCTTTGTTACAATCGCGACATTGTGAATGCTGTCACCCATATAAATATCCTCTTACAGAATGGAATGGAAAGGATTTTCTATTTATCCCTCTACCAAACGAACTAACGAAGGCTAACTAAATGCCACGTTTTCTGTGAGCATCATGAGCCCAAGTCCATTTTCACTTTGTTACATCAATCAGAAAGAAAGCGTATGGATAATAAAACTAGCTTTTTATCTACTCTTTGGGGCAAATCGTTCTCTACGTCCCCTCCCCATATACTTTCCCGGAAGTGAAACCACTAGTGACAGCCATAGACCTATTGTATGTTCACTCTCAACAACAACACAAATAATTGGATAGTCCTGTAGAATAAGACGGGGAGACGAGACGACGAAGCCGTTAAAGAAATCATTGACAGATTTCGCAGTGGTTTAGTTTGATTTGATTTAGAGTTAACTTAACTGCTGTGGTCCAGGCTGCTGTTTTGTCCACTGCTTGTACGTGTATATTATAGTTGGTCCTTTCTCTGTGTGCCTATGTCCATGACAAAAAGATAAAGTTGGAGGATTTGTGATTTACAGTGCATGTTGTGATTCTATAAATGTTTGTATAGTAGGAGTTGCATACAAAGACTAGATTCGCATTGGACTCCCGAGTGGAATGGGATGGGAATTGCAAGGGAAGCCACTCGTTTGTCTTGACTGATGGCCACTACGTTACGGCTGATCTCTTGATGTATGTCCCTAGTTCTACTAAGGAGTGATTAATGTCAGACAATAAGTTTCCTTTTGTTACCTCTCCATCTACTTCTGAACGTTATGCATGAGAGAGAAAACAAGAGATTTATATTTATTATGTGTGGCTCTCTTTTTAAGCTGCAGGCTAAACTTGTGTGTATATTCCATTCGAGACAGCTCAGAGTAGAAACTATTTGCCGTTGTGATTTTGGATTTTATGCATGTGGGTGCCTTTTGTGTGTCTGGTTTTAGGTTTGTGTTGCTCTATATTCGATCGGGAAAGAACAAGGGAAACAAAAGGAAAGAGTCGAATATGCATACCTACATATAATACTATGATATAAATTCGCGTTTTATATTCTTCTTTCCCTTTTAATCTCTTCTTATTTTCCTCATCAAAGTCAAAACCTTGTACACAGAAAACGAGTCAAGATGAGGACGGAAAATGTCTTGTGCATTTCTTCTGCACTTTTGTAGTAAAGCCATATTGGATTGAATTCTTCTTTGAACTTGACAGGGATAAAGTTGGTGGGCATTAGCATCATGTGTGCATGCTTTTTCACTCGCACATTTTCCTTTCGTTCCCCTCGAGTTGCGAGGGAATAAAGTGCTCTCCCTGTTCTTCAGCGGATTTCTTGACACCTTTTAATACAATAGGTATACACACACTTAGATACAGCTTTATATTCGCTCCTTTATAATGCCTGTGGCACAATAAAGCTCAAAAGTTGTGATTTGCCATGTCCGAGAGGCTGTGTGAAGGAACATTATGTCTTGCTCGTTTTATGAGAGACGTGTTGTTGATAAAAGGAGATGTGACGTGTTTGATTCAGCATGGTCATGTTCTAAGAACGCTTGATCAGTTTTCAGTTTATGAATTGCAAATAAGATATATGGAAACGGGGACATTTAAGAATAAATCATCGTCTCTTTTGTATTCTGCAACATGCCCCCTTCTCCACATTTATAATCACAATCACTTTCTACTGTGCTCGTCTTCTGTGAAAGTATCTGTTTCATCTTTTGGTCACGTCCCATGTTCAACTATAGGATTGACCGGTGTGGGAAGGTGAAGAGGAAAGAAGGATGGTAAAAAATTTGTCATGTTTTTTTGGTATCCTAGTCACACCTTTTGAACCGTCAAGAAAATGGAGACAGGGGGACAGAGACTGAGGAAAATGGAACCGTTTTCGATTGGCTTCGTTTCGGGCCTGCCATCGAAATACTTGTTACAACGTTGCGTATCACTATGCAAGGCTTGGCCTTCGTACCCTTAATTATTATGCGGCATGGGTTCACCCATGCGGTATTGCAAATCGTCACAAGTGAATAATGGTGATATCGACATGTCATTATAGTAGAACAGTAGTTATATTTTCGATGATGCGCGATGGGTGATAGGTTATTGTCCCTCTAGCCTGGCACAACTAGAAGGAGAGCCCGACCTGCGAATTATTAATGCGTAGAGCACCAACCAATCGCTTTTTTTGCTTCTCTCGTCATCTTTTTTCCATCCTATGTTCAAAGCGGTTACAGTAATACAATGTATATACATATGTTGCATATATTTATAGGTGTCGAGTTAGTTTTCGCCATTCTATTTTTGATGGGATGAAAATAATCAAGATGATGTAGAAGTAAAAAGTAAAGAAGAGATTCTGCAGTGAGTAAGCTGCGATCTCATGTTTTTTAATGATCAATGATTCGAACATTCCTAAGCCCACGGGAGGTCTCCGTCTCCTCTACACTTTTGCGAGTATATCAGGTGTATAGATCGTCATACGCAGTAGCAAAATATATATAAGTAATAAGATGTATACATGTTTTTCTTGGCGCATCACATCTCTTCTCGTCTCTAACTCTTCTTCCTATTTTATTCTCACTAGGCCATTTCAATCTATTGTTGCACGGAGTAGTTTCGGAGTAGAGATGTTTTTTCTTTTGATTCCAGCTGGGAAATGGGTTTAATGGAGCTTAAAGGGAAATGAGAAAAAGCGTGGTGTGGTACACGTATGTGGTGCTAACTTGTGTGTTTTTTTGTGCATCCCTTCAGGCCGTCTTACTGCGTATGCCTCCCATTAGAAGGTTTTGTCGATGTTGATCATTCTCTACATATCCGTCAGCCGACATTCACACACTCCTTTCCTACTACTGTCGGATGTAAATTGTGAGATATTGACATACTTCAAACTTTTTTGTGAAACTATATGAGCGCAGTATAGGAAGAGGTCATTTCAAGGTCTTGTTTTTCCTTTCAACTTGAGCGATTAGGATGTCAATGAAGATTGGCAGATAGAGAGCCAGATAGGTCGTAAAATATTCTCAGCAAGAGATATACTGCAAATTGCTTTCTTCTTCAATCTTTGTCGTTTTGATCTAGATGATATTATTACTTTTTCATCTGTTTGCATGCCCATTGTAGTCTTATTTCTATCAGCCAGCATTCTCAAGGAAGGAATAATGGATTGTCATGAATATGCATTGAACTTACAAAACTTACATATGCCTAGCATTCTTCTCGTGTTCATTGACGATCATAAGATTCCTTTCCTAAATCTAAAATCCAATTCAATAAAATGAGCAATTACATTCCTTTCCGTGAAAGGAAATGTGTATTGCAAATGGAAACGAGCAAGTTTTAGCTGTTATACTGACTTCTGAAGAAGTCATTTGTCGGTCGTGTCGTGTCATTCTCAATTTAACTTTGGTAATTCATTGCTTCATTTGCAGTAGTGGATGTGTACAAATGTACGACTCGTAATTTTCGTGTTTTATTTATCTTCCTCACGCCGAGTAATATGATTGTGAAGGAAGATTGGAGTAAAAGACGTGAGGAGGAAGGATTATATTGTATGAATTAGAATACAATGGACTTGAATGATGCGAAGCTGAGACGAGCAAGACATATGAGAATGAATGACAATGGATTTGCTCATGGATAGAATGGATGAAGTTACAAAGCTACATTATGCATATGCAGGCAACGCGAAACGAGCTGAGCTCTAGTATTTTTGTAGTGTTAAGGCCTATGTAAATATTAATTAAGTTGTCAAAAGAGATTTTCAATTGACAGGAACGGCTCGTGAGAATTTAACTTTTGCTCACATTTTTTTTCGAGAGATTAGAGTATTAAATTGGGAGTGTCGAATTTAAGTCGGGGTTCGTGAAAATGGTGAACTTTTGACATTTATTCATAATGATTAAGGTGTAATAAGTATTGTAGGTGTACTTCGTGAGTAACAGCGATTTTAAGAGCAGTACTTTGCGTACAATGGGATTGAACATTGAACATTGATGATGAAACGTTCTTTGAAGAGATGAAATCTTAATGCTATTCATTGTTGAATGGAGTAATCTGTATTAAATGCATTGTTTTAAAGGGGGGTTTCTCGTTGTATTGTCTTATACATATACGATAGGATGAATGATAGACCACCTGGTGGGGTATATTGACTCAGGAAACAAATCCTCGTGTTCAAGAACAATGGGAATGGAACTTGATACTTATATATGAATGGTGTGAATTAGCAAGCACGAGAGTGGGGGTGAAGTATAAAGAATGATTAAATGATTATACAGTATGTAAATTTTTAATGCTAATCCATACGCGAGTTTAGTCCGGAGCTTTAATCTTTAGTGAAGCATAAGACTGTTTGCATATTTGTCTGCTAAGTTTTCTTTGCTCAAGAAGAATAATGGATTGCTGGGGTCCATAGTCCATACTCATATATTATAGTTCGGTTGTAATCAATGCGTTGGCAAACGCTTTGTTAGCGTTACTGTCAACTGCTGCTGATATAAAATAAATTATACTTATTTGCGTTAGTATAATAATTATATGCGTTTGATTTATGATGGAAGTACCCAGATGTTGTGGGGAAAATAAATATATGCGTAGGAATTATAGGTTTAAATTAAATCAGCAGATAATTTTTCTTCTTTTTAACGGCTAGGGTTGTAGTCTGTAGGTATTAAGCATGTCTCAGTTTAAAAATTAAGCCGGTCAGAACAAGTAGTGACAATAAATTCCGTGAAATTAAATGCTATTTTTTTTGTTTTCAAACAGTGTGCCTTGATCATTAATTGAAAGTTAGCACAAGGTTTTCCTTAAGCATACTTGCATGGTTGAAGTATTTGCTTTTATAAGTATGAGGGATCTTTCATCGCATGTTGAGCTTTCTATCCTAATTTTACTAATGTCCAGCAACTTTTCCTAGATTCGATGTGCTTGCAGTATTGAGACGAAACGTGTTGTTGTCCATTTTGTAAGGATAAATTAGAGAGTGCATATGAAAAAGAAATCTCACACAGTTTTTTTCCTTTTTACTATTCCTAAAACAGTTACATACATCGTTGTACGTTATTCCCTACGTCATGCGAATTTATTGTGGACGTTGCTTGTGCTGTGCCATTTTGATGTGATATTGGAGATGTAGGGGCACATATAAAAGTACATTGTTTTCAGTATATAGATATTTCTATTCGAGTGATAATGACCACTACCACGAGAGTATAATGATGACGGTGCGGTGGTGTCAGTGTCGCGTTGGATTATCCGATCTGACACTGATTGTCCTCGTGGACAGGCAACGGGACTGTAAATGATGTCACTAGGACTTACACATGTTTTGCAACTAGATAATACTAACGGCGAAATGTAATCTTTTCGGCTGTGATTTTAAATTGGAATCGCATGGGTTGTAGCGTAGTCGTAACGTAGGTTGGTCAGTCTGATCCAGAAATAAATGACAGCAATTATGAATTAAATGTGGGAGTATGAACATAACTACAGTTTATTCATATTGTATAAAAATTTTGTGTATCAAAGCAGCATGAATTCGAAATCCTGAATAGGAAATGTGATGTAAGGAAATAGTTCAAGAAAAGCAAATGTTTCTGATTGTCCTTTTTGTAGAAAAGTAAAGTCCTTTGAAGCTGCAAAATGCAAACTTTTCTTCCAATCGGAAATTCATGTTTTAGTCGTCAAAAGAAAGTGTTGAGAAACATGAAATGACAAAACTTTTTCATCTTCTTCCACCAAAAGTAATTAAATTAGGGTCGATTGAACTCCATATTCAACATACATCTTTTGTGCTCAAGAAGCGAGGAGAATTTTAACAAAAGAAAAAGTATTCCAAATACACAAACCTAAAAATAAAGTTTTCTATCTTTGAAAGTAATGAAAGCTAGAATAGGCTCCCTTCTTTGCTCATGTTTTGATTGACAGAAAGGAAATGATAGTACCACACCGTAGTGTTATAAAAGATTGGGAAAATTGAGATTTTGCAGTGACTAGTCAGTAGTCTTACTCACCTATCCTGATAAAAACGCTCATGGGGTTCACGACCAAAATGATACAACAATATTTTTATGTTAGCAGCAATGCCATCACAATAGTTCCACCTTTTTCAAATTCCTGCTGTCATGCTGGAATCCTGTTCTAGTTTCGTTTTTGGCAAACATTATAGAGGACAGGAAAGATGGTTCTTTTTGTGTCGTTTTTGTAAGAGACGACAGTTATTAGGGGATGAGATTGGCAAACGGTAAATCACTTTGAGATCAGAAAAAAGGAGGAAAATATATAAAGCTTTGTGTATATGCTTCTTCTGCTACTGTAAGTTACGTTCGTGTTCGTCCTCGTATAATAAAAAACTACTTACGAGTTCTTATGATTAGATGCCGTCGTTATACTTAGCTCTTTTGTGACATGTTTGTATCACCGATTGTTCATACGTAGTCCATATGTGAGTACTAGTTTTAAAAAATTCTATAGAATATTCATGATTCTACCCGTGGTTTATATTGTTGCTCATAATATTAATGGCAGTAGAAACATTTTTAGTCGAGATTTAAATTCCAGTTAAGATTTTGTGTAATTAGAAAATTATTGTTGCAGCATATGCCAACACTCCACTCCCCTATCAAATGTAATTTAGCTCTTCTGTGGCAGGTAAAACTGATAAGACTACTTCGGATTTCCCTTGAACAGTTGACAATAATCCAAATGTAGTTTTATCTTGTTTAATTTTATCTTCAATCCTCATTCCTTCACCACCTCGGTACTTGGGAATTGATTTTAACCAAGGTAACTGTACGAAGCAAACACAGGTAGTGACATGAGGCTCTCCGTTAGGCGCAAAGATTTGGGACGACTTTATCCATGTAATCAAATGGAAAGATAACTGTAGCCTGAGAGTATACATTAAATAGAGTAAATCATAATTTCTTTTGCAATGCAAAATCAGTACCGAAAGTGTGGAGGGCCAAAGTTGTTTAATGACCCCCCACAAATATAGTTACATTAGCGACAAAGAGAACTATACGTATTTTCTGACCAAATCTCTAAAATGTCCGTGCTTTCGAATGAGAGAAGAGTATGTATAGATAACTAGAAATTTTTCGTTCCCATTGCCACAATGATTTTGGGGGGTTGTCAAACAAGAAATCCCTCCACGTTTTATCTTTGGATTTTGAATGGCAAAAGAAATTATACTTTACTCTATTTAATGTATACTCTCAGACTGTAGCTATGGATTTTCTAATATTTCTTATGGAAATTTTCTATTGCCGTCCCAAATCTTTGCGCCCAAACAATACATTGGAAAGCATAGGCATGTCAACACTTATC
>JAANSM010003492.1:0-12801 GCA_036850725.1 Orchesella villosa | reverse complement strand
ATGATGACGACAAGAAGATTATTGTTTGACAACAGCAATTAATTGTTTGAGCACGATTAGCAACTCCAATTGTCACCAAGACATCTAGCCCTCGCTTTCTTTCTATTTAGATGGAAGAAAGAAGTTTTTATTGATGCTTTAAAGTAAAACCATATAACTTTTAATTTGATAAAACGACAAAAATCTTGCAAGGGCTTCAATGCATTGACTTGGGTTGGTGAGGTGTTCCAAAAGTAACTTGGCTTTATAGAAATGCCATCATTATAGTGGAATTTTTGAAACATCTTGTCGTCATCAGCGTCAACTCTCCTACTCCTCCGCGGATAAGTGAATGGTTATCGCTGCAATGTAACAAAATAACATGTCGATGTCGATAGTCCATTATTGACATGCCGAATTCCGATTCCAACATTTACTGTGTAAATAACGTGTGTGTTGAGTTTGAGTAAATGGTGATGTGTTGTGCTGGTTTGACAAATGAATGATTGGATACAGGAAGATTAAAATAATATTGTGCGCCGCTGATTGATATACCAAAAAGTTCCTTTTCATTAAGATTTGCTGAAGAATACAAGGAAAATATTGAGTGTGTTGTGCTGGTTTGACAAATGAATGATTGGATACAGGAAGATTAAAATAATATTGTGCGCCGCTGATTGATATACCAAAAAGTTCCTTTTCATTAAGATTTGCTGAAGAAAACAAGGAAAATATTGAGACTAAACGTTTTAAGAAGAGTTACAATCCTTGTCGTTGTAACTTTTCAATTCTCATCAATACCAATCAATTTTTAACTGGTGGATATAGTCAGAGTCAGTCAACTGGTAAGTAAAAGCGTGTCAAAGATATATTATAAGAAAACTAATATATAAATATATATTTACGCAGCCAACCAAACCAACAGGTCGTCAAGTAACTAACTCGTCAAGCATAAAATTGGAAATGATTAATTCCATTCCAGGAGGTAAACATAAGGTTACCATCATTGCCATTGTCTTTGTCTCGTAGCATCCTCCAAGACGAAATGAATCTAGGATGCGTCATCCTCTCATGCCTATATTTAATGCTTCATCTTAAACCACATGTTGGACTGTGTATATATATCCTTTTCCCATAATGTGGTTCCGTTTTTTAATGAGTGTTTAGGCAAGGCAAACATTTCATTTTTGGTATATATTGGTGATAACAATCAAACAATCATCATCATCCTAAATGCAATGAGAGAATGTATTCATGCAATCATAAATGGAAAAAATGAAATCCCAAATTTGATAATCATCATGATCAGCTTTTTTGCACAGGATAATAATTACCATCCCCATTCTCCATCTCTCTTTCATTCCCTTCCATACTCATCCAAGATGATTATTCAGGTAAATCACAGCAAAGGTTAAGTAATGTAATGAGTGGGTAGAGCTCCAAGTTTGTTATTCATGAAAGATTTTTTGTGCTACAACATAAAATGGGATATAAAATATAATCTGCTAAAAAAATTTAGTGGGCCCTCACACATAACATCCCCAGATGATAGTAATACGTCATACTTGACTATAAAATTCATAAATAATCATAGTAGTCACAGTCAGACTTAACGTAGCGTAGAATATCATACATGAATTTAGGTATACAATGGATGGATGGATGCGCTAAAAAATCACACACTTAGCTTAGATTGAATTTGGAATATAATAGAATAATATATAAATTTATATAGATGTATAGAATGCAATGCAATGCAAACACACATTTATCTCAGTTTCCCATACCTATGTATTTTTTGTGGATGTTGATGATTATATGATGTGATGTGATGAGCCCAGGAGTAATGGTCCACCTGCACAGTATTATGTACAACAATGCACACATTGTTACACTTTCTTATATGTTGATGTATAGGAATGTGGGGCTCTACACGTAATGTTTAGGCATGTATATGGCGTTGCGTTGTTGCTCTCCGCTTTGGCATTGGAACATTACATGAAAAATCAAGCCGTTGGTGTCCGTCCTCGTCCCACACGTCTTATTTTATGTGTAGGATCATCATTTTTTTGGTTTTATTTTATCCTTTTAATCCCTCTCCATCCATCCTCATAGTATCATCAGCATTTTTATCCTGTTTCTCTATATCATCATCAACATTATCATCATCTTCATTAGAGGTTGCTCTTCTTCACTCCCTGCCACTGTTGCTTACATAGAGAGAGAGAGAGAGCTTACCTAACAACTTGTTTGATCATATTCATCATATATATTATTATCATCATAACAGAATTTTTTTTTATAATTCCTCTTCTCCTTCAGTCAGCCACTTGCCACAGTACCAGTAGAGTTTTGTGGGCTCATGAATCATGATAAATATAATATGATGTGATTCTTATCCGTTTGTTGGGTGGTGTACACGGATAAACCTTTGAGTTACCTTTAAAGTTCTTTATTCTCTAAACGGATGTCATTGTTTTGTGAGCACAAGAGTTTAAGTTTACAATTAAATTTGTGTTTTTTGTTGATGAGGGATTTGATTTATGAGCAAGATATTCATCAGAACTGGCAAAGTACTGTTGAATTTGAAAAAAGAAGAAGAAGAAAGTGTGAAAAACTAAATTTTTAGCTAAATTTAGAAGTTTGGTTGGATATCATATACATTGTGATATACATTATAAAGTGTACTAGCCTACCATTGTGTATATGTTATAAGGAAAAAGTGTTCTTGTGCTGTTGGTTTTGGTTGGCGGCTCAAGGGGCTAAGATTTTTTTTGTGGCTGCTTAAATAAACTTTTTCAAATTTTGTTTATTGTGCATGATGAAGGTGACAGAGAGCATGTCGCATCACAGTGAGGATGGGATGCTTATTGCATCCAGCGATTCGTTTTGGGAGCCTGGAAATTACAAGCGGTAAGGGAGAAATAATTTAATTAAGTTTAAATGCAGACATTGTGAAAATTAAAAGATTTGGATATACATTTAAAAAATTTTAAAAAAATTGTTAAAAAGTATTAATTTTTATTAATTATTTAATTATTTTTATGTAAAGGACGACAAAGAGAATAGAAGATGGGTACAGACTATGCAATGATCTGATGCAATTGGTTCAAGACCGTGCGGAAATCGAGAAGGCGTACTCAAGGAGCCTGAAAACGTGGTCAAAGAAGTGGGCAGATGCAATTGAAAAGGGGCCTGAGTATGGCACCACAGAATTGGCACCACAGAAGCCGCCTGGAAAGGTGTTCTCGTCGAGTCGGATCGTCTTTGTGATGTTCACAACGCCATCAAAGATGACCTCAATGCTGAAGTGATTAGCAATATTAGAACGTGGCAAAAGGATAGCTATCACAAAGTAGGAATACATTATTTTGAATTCATAATCCATTAGAAAAAAAACAAACTATTTGATATGGTCTACTTATTTAACTACTTGTTTCTTGGTTGATGTCCTTCATATGCGGTATTTATATCATCAATTTTCTTTTTCATTCCTATGTGAAATTTAGAACGTGATGAATTTAAAATGAAAAGAAGGAAATGGAAGACTTGTTCAAAAAAGTTCAAAAACCTTGGGCAAAGCTGTTGGCAAAGGTGAATAAGGCCAAAACTGACTATCACAATGCATGCAAGAATGAAAAGTCGGCACTTAATTTGGAGCGAAATGCCACGAGTGACACGTCTCTATCACCAGACCAAGTAAGTTCAGTAATATATAAAAGGTCACAAGTCACACATTGTGTCACACTTATTCTATTATATATGCTCATCACATCACATTCCATGAAGACAAGAGTTTTTTTTGTTGTTGAAATATTTATGAGTGTGTCAGAGTGGAATGTTGAATGTGTATAGAGCTCATGAATGTTTGTAGTGTAATGTTACGCTAATTTCCTAATTTGATTATGATAAATGGGTAACACTCCAGGTGAAGAAGCTTCAGGACCGTGTGGCTAAGAGCAAGGAGGAAGTTCAAAAGACTCGGGAAAAGTATGAGAGTGCGCTCCAAGAGATTACAGCCTACAATCCCAAGTATATTGAAGATATGCGTGATGTATTTGACAAGTGCCAAGAATTGGAGGCAAAACGGCTCAAGTTCTTCAAAGACGCCATGTTCTCAATTCTATAAATGTATTAACATCTCAGAGAAACCAGAGTAAGGAACACTAATTCATTCACTCACTCAAACTAAACTCTTACTATCTCTCTTTCTTTTACCTTTACCTATCTATTTGCAAGTCTAATGCAAATCCGTTCTCATGTCAGTTGTCAATCTTAGTCAATCATCTTTTCCAATAATTTATTCGATGCTAGTTTTTCTTTTTTAAAAAAAGAGTGCAAAATAACAATTTCATCATCCGTTTTCTTTCTCCCCTCCTGTTTGTTTGGCAGATTGCCACAGATCTATGAAGAATTTTACCATACAATCAGCAATGCAGACCATATGAAGGATCTTAAATGGTGGTCGAATAATCATGGAGTCAACATGGCCATGAATTGGCCTACATTCGAGGTACGTAAAACCAAGCTTCTTCTTTACTTCTATTCTTATTTTAAGTACGGTAACAATAATTATCTGAAAACAGGATTATGAAAGCATTCTAATTCAGAGTATTCAACGAGCAGTCTCAAACAATTTTTTGGGGTTTATTTTACAGCCAAAAAGGCATAAAATGAAGTACATTTTTTTCCTTGACAAAAATAGCGTATCGATTCATCCTCATAAATTCCTAGTTTGGCATCTTGAATAATGGGCTCAGTAAGTGTGCAGAGCTCAGTCATGTAAATTAACGAAAACAATATCTATAAAAATGGGACCAGATTCTGGCTATAGCTAGAAAAAAACATTCTACTCATCATCAAGTCTACACACTATCATGTGCTCATATATAGCATGCATAAATGTTTACCCGATTGATTTCATTTCGTTGCATGCACATGTTTTTCTGAGATGAGCGTGTGTGTGAGTTATATACGTCGTTAAATTCTCGAATGAAGAAGCTCTGTGGTGATTGTGATTGAACAGTTTATGATGATGAGTGGTAGCCATATGGGCTTTTCCATCAAAAGGGAATTGAGCAAGATGATGATTTTTTTTCTCTTCGACCGTTTACGAGATTTATCCTTTTATAGGCACATAATTTTTCGGTGGATTACATTTGGTTTTATTTGCACATAAAAGTGTGTGCTGGTTCTACATATGCATGTCGAGAAGAGGTAAATAGGTGTACTATTGTTCTTTTTAACTATCACAAAGTTAACAAGTGATAAGGCTCGAGAGGGAGAGTATCTAAAGGTGCTTAACTGTTTTGGAATGTCATCTCGTTGTTTATATACATATATGCAGCTTATGTGCTGATCAGTTGAAGAGGATGATGATGATGATTCTATATGCTAATGCTGACCGTATTTTGCAGTTTTAAGTAGATATAAACATCATCGTTAATGGGACGCATAAAACTCCCAATCTTTTCTGGATAGGAATTTTCTGAGTCATGCATACTATATCCTGCCATCATCACTGTCTATTGTGGTAGTAATAGCTTTTGGCTTTCGTGATGGTAAAGACGGTGATGATGATGATGAATTAGTGTACATATGGACTGCACCTGTGGAATAATACCTACTTTTATTTTATACAACTTTTTTCCCACAGCCTTCTACTTTACGGTCCATTCTTTTGCATGAAAGAATAAAAATAATGCACATAAAGTGAAATGAAGGCAGTGTATTTTTGCGTTATAGGATTTTTCTCTTTTCATGTCTTGTCTTAAAAAAATTCTCAACTTTTGCTCCACTGCACTGCACAACTTTTTTTTGTCTTTTGGAATGAAATGAAAAGGCTGTTAATGAAAATGGGAAGTGTATTCTAATGTAATATATAGAATGATTTTATGCTGCTATTTCCCACCATCATCCATGCACTAGTTGATGGATGGGATATATGGGGATGACTCATTGCATGTATATGAGCTGTGTGTATAAAGAGAGAATCTACGCACATTTTTATTATTTTTTCGTTTTTGTTTCCTCTCTCTCTCTCTATCTATCTGTCTCAATCACCCAAGATGATTTGCATGATATTTTAATAGGAAGAACTAGAATGAACAATCGAGGGCAAACGAACGTAAAAAAAATGTTACTGTATCCAGTTTGTTCCTTCTATACATATATAAAATGCATGGCATGTCAGTGAAATGATGCTCGTTATTTAAAAAAACAGATGCACAAAATTTTTGCATGTGTTTCCAATAAAAAGTTTTAATGTTTGCTTCTGGTGTAATAATAATTGATGAGTGATATATATACATATATTTATATATGAAATGAAACGATACTACTATACTTCCTTTTCCTGTTTGCAACCAAGATTATTATTCACGTTTCAAGTACATACGAATAACTTACCAGTATGACGGAATGGAATGCAAATATATTATATGAATGTTTTTTTCTATTGTAACAATATTTTTTTAGAATGCTCCTCATTTTAATTGATGTTACTTACTTATCATTATTATTTTTTATTTCTGTTGTTCTTATCACTGTAAAGGATTACTCGGAAGAGTTTAGGGATATAACAAAATCGAGGATAAAGGATAGTGTCCCCTCAGGCGGGATCACACTTCTCACTCAAAAACCTGTGTCGGATGACCTTCCTGTAAGAATTTCAACAACAGTACAAACATACTTCACACTTAACCAACACTTTACCCCAAAAAACATTCTAAAGACTGTCAATTTAACAAAAATTCAGTTCAAATACTGAATGATTGACTAAAAACATTATCTTGATGAGTAACTTGAGTAATCACACTTTACTTATTTCCCTTTTCTCTTCCACCCTTAATTCGTCATGGGCTTGTCGGGCAGTTGGTTTACTAACTCTGTCAGTATGTATGCATATATGACTAATACTAACAAGTATGTAGACAATATATATTAGAGGCAATGTCGTCGCTTGCATTTTATAACATGCGTTTAACACGTCATGCTAGCAAATTTTGGTTCATGGGCAAAATCGCTAATTTAAATTAATGTGTCGCATGATTTGATAATGTGGGAAATTGGCTAGTAATTCTGTGGGTGTGGGTTAATTCTAGTTGACTCAAGTCTTTTGACAATGGAATTATTGGGGTTGTGGGTGGGTAGCTAGACATGAGCTTATTGTATTGTAAACGTACCTGCTACTAATTACTATTGAGTTGAGTTAATGTCAATGTATGTGAAGTCCTTACCTGTGATGATGATAATGCGAATTGTAATGCAAGTGAGGGTGAAACTCTTTTCACTTTTTGCTATTTTGCTTGATGATTGTCGATTGTCAATTGCGTGGGTTGGATATGGATAGTATTTGTGCCTGCCTGGTTGATTTGGTTGTGGTA
Source organism: Orchesella villosa (assembly GCA_036850725.1). Taxonomy (NCBI): domain Eukaryota; kingdom Metazoa; phylum Arthropoda; class Collembola; order Entomobryomorpha; family Orchesellidae; genus Orchesella; species Orchesella villosa. Next base: position 5,437 of record JAANSM010003492.1, on the reverse strand, counting down.
GGATGACAATACAAATACGCTAAAATTGCGATGTGTGTGTGTGTATCGGCGTAGTAATCAAGTGCTGCTATAGTGTAGACTTTGTATTAGTTTTTTTTATACAATTAGAGTAGTAGCCAGCTATGGTTGATGGTGGTGGGGATGTAATTTCACATTTTCCTTAGAATAATATGACATTACATAACATAACAAAGTGTAACGGTTGTTGGGGTGTATCTTTAGGCTGCATTAAGTACATCGTAACATTCGTGACTCAATGGGAATGTGATGATGGGTACTCAAGCTGTAGCGAATATTGGTTGTAATTTGGTGTTCTGGTTTGATGGCTAGGCTGGAGGTCCGCAAGAGCCGCAACCAGTGCAAATGACGAAAGCCAACTCAATTAAAGCAAAAACAAACGGGAGTGAGCCGAAAGAGAGAAAAATGAAGGATAAGGAAGAGATCAAACCGAATGGGTCTGGGTTAGTTAATAGACAGTTGTAAAATGTTTATATTCTTTTGTAATTAAGTGCCATCAAATATGGTTCAATTGTATATTGTATTCTTTGTGGCATTGTTTAATAGGAAGGGGGAACGAGGCAATCCATTTGAGGAGGAAGAATGGGACGAATATTCCAACAACGAAGGAGCTTTGGTGGATCGTGGTGAACCTGGCATTCCTGTAAGAGCGCTGTATGATTATGAAGGGGCGGAGGATGATGAACTTAGTTTTAAACAAGGTATTTGAGCTGCTTTCTCTATAAATTTATAAACATTGATGGTGGCCATTGAGTCATACAGAATTGAATCCATTGTTTACTTGGGTTTATTATCGTAGGTGACGTATTTGAAAAGTTGGAAGATGAGGATGAGCAAGGCTGGTGTAAAGGAAGGAAGGACGGGCGTGTAGGACTGTATCCAGCAAATTATGTTGAAGTTGTTCATTAAAATAAACGTGTCTGGCTCTAAGAAATATTTTTGTTAGAATTGTAGCTACAAAAAATGATATATTTACATTAATTTACGCTGTGTTACTTTATAATACTACTACGTGCAGATACCATCATGATGTGTGTAAAAGAAGGGACGACAACGTTTAAGAAGGGAAAGGAATTTAAGAGAACAAAAGAAAAACCTGATGTCAAAAAAAGCATTTACTAATGTCGTGTTTTTGCTTGCCTGTTTGCACCAGTCTACCCCACCACGCCACACCAGTAAAACTGCAACTACCTACCCAAATGTGCACTTTTTCGGAGAGCTCAAACGAGATGAAAATAAAATGTATGCGTTTAGAGAAAAAAAAACTTACATATTGTTGTTCAAATAACAAAGCAAGTAAACTAGCTTAAACCTCACTTTCAAAGTAGAGATCAAAAAAACCAATATGAACGTAACTATTACACACCAGAGCTATTTTCAAGTATTTTCAAGTCCGTCACCGCTGTCTTCGTCATCGTCGTTTCATCGTCTCGTTCGTATTTTAGATGTTACATTTGTATCGTTGTCATGTCATGCCATGCCACTCAAATAAGTGTCAACTGACGACGATAAAATGATATTAGAAACGAGTATACAGTCTTATCAAAAAAAATAATACACGAGAATCAGACATTACATACATACTTATTGGCCTAACAAATCAATCAACAACAAATTACCGTAGTGATTTAGTTTAATACTACAATTTTGCTTCCAGATTGTTGTAATTCGGACGGACATTTTTGGGTAAAACTGAAATTGGTTGCACAGCGCTAAGCATAGCTCTGATCTGATCTGTAGCTCCAGTTTTTGGCATGTTGATTTATGATTACAATAGAACAAGTGAGAGAGAAAAATGAGATTCAAAACAAAAACTAAACTCTAGCATCATATCGTGGTTCTAATAACATTGTGCGACATAATAATGAAAAAAATGGTTTTATTTAAAAGAAACGAGTGCAATTTTCACATAACACGAAAGAACAGAGTAGATAGAAGAAACCAATGTAATGTAAGTAGAAAATTAGTATACTACGCCAAAAAGAAACCAAGCACCTTGTTGACTGATGTTGAATGTTAAAGAAAATAAAACTTTCCTAACTGTATTCCTCAAATATTTTTAGTAGATTTTACTCTTTGTGTAAAATGCCCACACGCCACCTAAATACCAATACATGCATTATACACAGTATGTTTAAGTATACTATTATGTGTATCCAGTAGTTGTGTAGCAACAACGCTGAAAACCTAGATGAAATGAAACAGTCAGTTGTTTAAAAGTGTTAAGGTAAGCTAAATGTGTATGTATGTTAATACTTTTAGTCGATAATATAAATACTGTTACTAATACATACTATATGAATGATCAAGAATCATGATTCCACTATGCAATATAACGTAATATATATATATATATTAATATAAAATTACACGTTACACAATATTATATTCTTGTAGTTTTGAAACCAATGGAGAAATTTTGTGTGTTGGAAAGAGAGAGAGAGACGGGTATACAGTATGTAACTCTGTTGTTGGTCTAGTTTCACATAAGGAAAGTGGGTAGAGATGAGGGAAGAAGAGTAAAATAAATAGGAGTTTAGTTACTAAGGTTAAATGATACAATGATACAACTACATTTACTTATGTGCTCACTAACTCTCTCAGCGATTGATTGTACTGCATTGGGGAGTAGAAATGTTGAAAGATTGAAATTGAAGATCTTGTTTTGTTAGAACATCATCATTATCGTTGGATTGTGATTATTGTGTTGTGAACTCAATTGATTTTCACATGGAGGCAAGGAGTAGAGTGTGGAGAGAATTATTATTTTAATTTAAAAAAAACCGAACAAATGAGTGTGAGCTGTAGACAAACAAACCATATTGTCTGTCCTTGACCAGTACTAAAAAACGACTAAATTATTATATCGTCAAATGTGAAATAAATATATATATCACCATGACGACTGTAACTACAAGCAATGTGTCTCCACATTTATGTTCGATGACGTGCAGCTATTTTCACAAAAAATAAATATGAAAACGAAAACTCTGTAATAATTAATCAATCTTGTATGGAAACAAAATGTTGCACTAGTGACTAAACGTAACTACCAAACTAAAACAATTTTTTTAGATATGTTGTTAGTTAACACAAAACAAACCAAACCATACCACTTGATACTTACCACAGTAAACCGATATAAAAATAGTACGTATATAAACTATCTAGAGAGAAAATATTGACAACCTTTGTTGCAAAAATACGGCAAATTGAAAAGAACTTTGCGAATGAAAGGAAAAGATATGCAAAAATTTCAAGATTGAAAAGAATTGCTAGTTTAAGTTGGTATGGTAACACAATGGTAAAAATCTCAGTTGACATAGTAATGTTATAAAAACTATGTAGATTATAGTGATGATGAAGAAATAAGAATATAGTTAAATACTGTCTTATAGCTAGACTTGAACAGAAAATACGATGTTGCTTCTGTAGCCACACGTTTGTAAGTAACTATAAAGGTATTCAACATGAAAATAAGAAAAGAACAGATTATAGCCTTTGAATATTACTGGTTCAGTTGAGTTTTTTGGTCGTCTCGTCAAAGGAGTAGGTCAGCAGCAAGCAAAAGTTATGACTAAAATAATATATATATATATACGATAGGAGTAAGATGTAGCTCGAAAACCATATTACTTGTCTTGTTAAAAATACACGAGGAAAAGTAAAAGCGTTTTAGTCAGCTGCAGCAACATATTTAACAAAACAAAATGCCTATGAAACATAAAAACTATCTATGCAAAACAACATATTATGTAGTTGCATGTGTGTGTTTGTGTGTGCAAATGAATTGGAATGCATACGTAACTAATTAATTTTTGCCGTTTGTCGTAGTACTGAATAAATATGGGTCAAATATAATTTATTCTTTTGACTTTACCCAATATTATATCCAGGAAAAAAGCATGATGATAATATTGGGCTATTTGATCACTTAATTTTACTAATTAGCGGATTAAGTATCTTTTTTTGGCGACATGCATGCATTTTTTTCTGTGTCTATTATTAATTCGAAAATATTACATATATATTAATGATTTGAACTATAAGCGAAAGAAAGGATCAGTGAGTTTAGTAATATTTTTTTTGAATGATTAAGTTATTTTGAGATTTTTTGTGCATCATATTACGTCTATTGAAATGTGACTCTAAAAAAACGAATGTAAATGTAGCAAGTTAGTTGTAATATATCGATTATAAGTTTAAGTTATGTGAAATGTGTAGAGGTAATAATATATTATCATCATTTTTGTCTAGAGTTTAGAGAGGCAGACACGCTTGCTCCAGTATAAAAAAGTAAGTACGAAATAAGTCATTAAACTGATTAATGAATCAATTGAATTACATGCATACAATGTGAGAGTATGAAGTATGTGCGAAGATACATAAGTTGTACTACACACTTTAGAATTACTAAGGAAGAAAAACGAAAGAATTCAACAAATGAACCTCGTCTTGTCAGATTTATTTTTAAGCAATAAAGAAAAAGAAACATCAAATTAAAATCATGTCACAAGTTTTCAAGTTATTTTCTCCAGTTTTGTTTCACCTCGCATAATATTATGTTTTTGCTTACCATATGAATGCATCAATTAATGGTCCTTTTAATCTGCAACTCATTTCCTTGTGTCATAATGAAAGTTAACTAAAGCCAAAGATGCAAACTGAAAATATATATGGATGTATGTATGTATTATCAAAGGCACATAGAATTCTATTAAATTATTTTGTTTTTATTTGACACATACATAAGTTGTGTAGTCAACAAAATAGGATACAAGTTCATAAAAAATCAACACTTTGAGCTTATCATCATCATATCATAACACTTTATCATAAGTACCTGTTTGTTATTTGCTTCTACAACGTCAAGTCAAGTACTGTGTGTGTGAATAAAAACGGTAAAGAGCATGGAAAGGAGATCCTACTCGTTGACTATGTATTTTTATAGAATTCTCAATAGGACAAACTTTGTTGAGAACATTTTTTTCTATGTATATGGCATAATATTTTTTATCTGTATAAAATGCGATGCGAAGAGGTTTTTATATCCTAATAAATTAAATAAGGAAAAAATAATGTAAGGGCTAGACTTCTTACTTACTAGACATTCAACAATATTCACACAATGCATGGCTGCTGACATCATCCAGCGGAAAGGGTTGATGCTTGCAGTTGCCTTTGATTTAGATGGACATGGAGGGGAAGAATCAAGAAAATGTTGGGAAAGAAACTGAATGAGAAGTACGAAGATCGTCCCGAATCTCTGTAAAAATATACATTTTTTCTAATCACAAGTAAATTCTGGAAGATCACAATAGAGTCAATGAATTGAACTTACATTAGCCGGAATAGCCTCCTTGACCACCTCCAGATGATCCACCGCCTCCACTATAACCTCCTTGACTACCGCCTCCTT
>JAANSM010003491.1:0-12801 GCA_036850725.1 Orchesella villosa | reverse complement strand
AGAGAAATTGTATGCTCCTCTTTCTATTCTCCCTTTTCCTTCACTTCTCCCAAAGAGACCCGAAAAGCCAAAAAAAACTTATGAATTAAAACAGCTGCACGGACCTCATCAAGAGAAGAAGGAAAACAAGGTTCTACTTCTCAGATCTCGTTCAAAATATCAGCTTACAACAACATGAAAGGAGGCTGAAAGAGCAGAAGTGCAGTGCAATATAGAAAGGAAAAGTGTATGTATATAATATGATCTTTTAGTTGGGAGCGTTGGGAGCAGCTCGTGTCAAGAAAATGAAAAAAAGAAAATAATATAAAAGAAATGAGCTGATGAGATGAGGAAAATTTTTGTTTTCTTGTTGGTCTGGTCTCACTTCTCCCATTCTATACATTTTGGATTGGATGCATAAAAGGACTGGGAATAGGGAAGTCTTTTGGTATAGTGCATTTGTCCATAATAATGCACAGAGGCATATCGCACACCAACATCCTTTTTTACAACTATCCATCCATCTTTTCACAGTGATGACGAGAAGAGAGGTGGCTGTTTCACTTCTCTCCTCTCAGCCTCACACATAAAAACTGCATCGTGCATGCAACTCCTGTAGAACAGGATAATATGATATGATATAATGATATTGAGTTGGATTGGATTTGCCTGGCCTGGCCATATGTATAAAATCCTACCATATAATTTTTCCCCTTTTCCATCTCATTTCACGATTTAAACCACGCACTGCAACAAACTATAAGAGCATATTGGACATGTCTCTTTTTCTTGAGGCAGAAAAAGAGAAGAGTTGCAATGCAATATATATAATATAAGCTTGTTTTCCGACAGCCACACATCCTATATCATCATCATCATCGTCATTGTGATATGCAACTTTTTGGAACAAGTTGACGATGACGGTAACATATATAAATACATTATATAATCTAATATATGCTGAAGAGGAAGGAGATGGAGACGAGAATAATGTGGATGTCGAGGTAAACACATTTTTTCCGTGAAGTACACGTTTTTTCAAAGAAGAAGATGAAGGAGAATTCTCCAAATCCTTTTTCTTCTCGCTCTGTCTCTCTCTCTCTGAAAAACTTGAAAGAGGTTTGCCTCTGCATGTAAATACAAAGTTTTTGTGCCAACTAAGCAAAACTCTATAAGAAAGATCGTGATCCGGCAGATGCACGCAGCCATATTTCAGTCAGTCACAGTCCGTCACTGAAAAAAAGTTTTCGTCTTCCGTCCTTTCAAAACTCTATATAGTTGTTAGTGAGCAAAAGCAAGGATCCGATCGGATATGAAAGGGAGAGGAAATGATGATGATGATGATGATGTACATAAGTATTATATTATCCACACATTTGTGTTATGGAAGCACATTCCTGGTGCTTATGGAAAGCATGTCATTGCCAAGATTGTGAAAATACGAAATTATTCTAGTGAAAATAGCTAGTTCTTATAAGAACATTATAAGTTTCTACCTCTTGTTTGTTTTATGCTTTATGTTTGCTTTTTCTGTATTCTCAACGCGTTATGCTGATGCTCTTTTGAGCGTTCTCATTCTTATCAACTTTTCTGCTTTTACAGTAGCACAGAGGAGTTGCGTGCTCTTTCCCAAAAAAACACTTTTCATTCATGAGTAACTTTTTTCTCTTTAAGATTGGAATTGGCTGTACACTTTTTTTCTTTTCAAATTCGATATAAATTTCTTAATTAACTCAACTGTGAGAAAGAGGAAGAAAAAGTTTTTCGTTTAAAAATTAGTATTTCAGCAGCACATTTCTAGATTACGGCTTGTTTTGCGGAAGTAATTGTATATGATTCTATTTTCCTTGATTTTCCACGCAGCATGCTAAAATACACGCATCTGATTCAACTTCTCTTTTAGCTACTAATGCTAAGTGAGTTGCATTGGATTGGATTGCGGATGCGGATAAATGAGACATAATATCATCATCATGTACGATGATATGGGATACATTTTGTTTTTCACGCTACAAAACTTGTAGTAACTAGTCTATTTTTAGAAGTGTACGAAGAAACTTAAGTAGATACTCAGAGTCACAATCATCAACATGAGAAAAATCAGCAGAAATTAGGAGAAGTAAAAGCTTCTCAGCTTTAAAGCTAAAGTCTTTGATTCATCATCATCACCGTCAGCACCATCATTCACTCACTCAAACGCAAGTCACTAACAAAAATGCAATGCAACTCAAACCCTCAGAAACTCACTTTTCTATGTTGTATGTATTTGTACTCACATACCATGTCATGATGATTACCTATGTCAATTCATAAAAAAACACACGACATATATGCAATCCCAATGCAGGGTCTTCCCGTTCCCATTTTTTATGAAGCTTCTACATTACTAAACCCCTTTTCGCTTCAACTGCATACTTTCCATTTTGAGTCTTTGCCAAATTACGCCACACAAACTAATATCTATCACAAAAATTTCCCTTCTTTCTCCAACATAAACCTTAATCTTCATCTTCATTGCAAAATACTAGATAACTTGTTCGTTTCCCATTCCAATCAGTTCACTAGCCTTCTTCCGTCCCTACTTTAGAGTTCATTTGTCTCCCTTTTTTTTCTCTTCAAGTAAAGAAAATCCTAAGCCAAAACAATCAAATCGTTTTTCTTCTCCTCATTTGAAAATGATGATGATATATATGATCTTTTAATATCAGAACGTAATCAGACCTTAAACATATTTAATGATCCTTAAACTATGTGCATATAATCATCATCATCACCATCCTCGTTTTATTTTATTTATTTTTCTTTCTCTGAAGTTGAATCTGCTAATGTGGTCTCATATACTTTATGTACACGTACCTAACAACCTACCACTTAATCCATCCATCCATCTGCCAATAATATCCTTTTTTTTCTGCTCACGTAATAAATAAACATTGTTGTGAACAAGTGAAGGAACCTCTCACATTCATCTATATTACATAACTTCTTTCTTTTTATTTATGGCAAAAAAGCACATTAGTTTGAACATTGAAAAAATTGAGTCTGAATCTGAACTGAATTCTAAAATAAAAAATGTATAAGCAATTGATGCAACTTGGCTAACTGATTTACTCAACAACTCGCAACTTCTCTTTTGCCAATATATGGGAGATAATCAAAAGGAATAAGAGCAAAAAGAAGTAACGTAAAACGTAGTAGACATACTACCGATAATAATTTTTCTACTGTAAAATAAATATGTGCCTCAACTTCGTTACGTAGCGTACCGTAAAACACGTAAAAAGCAACAAGAAAAAAGTAGCTGAAGCATGCAATGTGGATATATAATATGTACGAAGAGAATGTGGATATGATAACAATCCTTTAGCAATAGTTATTTCCCTATTGCTCTTTCCACACAATAAGAGGAAGTGTATAAAAGACATGAAAAAAATGTGTGTATATATTAGATATATACATATGTACAAAAGATAAATATAATATAACATATTATTGCGCATTATTATTGTTATAAACATAAATTCTTAATGTTACGCTGCACATATATGAGTTGAAGCATGCACATAAAAATGTATTTTAGGCTATATTATATGCTCTCCGTCCAACTCAAGTATTTTCTTTCTGTTTTTATGATTCCTTAAACTAAACCCTTTACTTTTCCTTCAACTTTAGCTCTCTTAGCTCAAAAAGTGTTATGTGTTATCTTTCTTTTTTTGCGGGTTATTTTTATGGTTTTGTACACTTCACACAGCCGCACACAACATATCATAACATAACCAAGTATGAAGTATGTAGTCACTCTTGCTTCTCACCACAATCAATCATTGAGATCGTGACCGGACACAGTGAAAAATGTTCGAAGGGAGGAAGGAAGAAAGATGAAGAGAGAGAGAGAGATGATAAAATAAGATGATGATTCATGAGTTAGAGTGTTAAAAACTCTTGCTTTTTCTTACCTTATGGTTCATAATCTTCCCATAAGTTTCCACCAAGGATTCGGCATAAAAGGGCGTCTCCCCATATAACATCTCATACATGCAAACACCTAACGACCACCAGTCACATTCCGGCCCGTATCTCCCTTGACCATCTTCCATCGCCCGAAGAATTTCCGGTGAGATATAGTCTGGCGTCCCTACCGCTACATTACTTTGCACGGTCCCGTCCTCCTGGAGTCGGAGACAGGAGCCAAAGTCCGCGAGCCGAATGTGACCATTGGCATCCAGCAACACGTTATCAGGTTTGATGTCCCTGTGCACGTAGTTCAACTGGTGGATTGAGTCGATGGCAAGAATCATTTCACAAATGTAGAAACGAGCCATGTCCTCCGGAAGACGGTCCTCAAATTTACTGAGGAGGGTGAGCAAATCCCCTCCACAGTAGTAGTCCATGACGAGGTACTAAAAATGGGGGAAAGAGAGGTTTTAGAAAAATGGATTCCTTGCTCAGTCAGCAAATATTGAAAACAGATGACAACTTATATATATTTCTTTCAGTTTTATTTGGGTAGTAAAGTGGGATCTATATATAGGAGGATGATGATATTATGAGGATCATGTGGGTTTATAGTTTAGTGAATTTTTTAGTACCAGGTTGGTTTCATCTTGAAAGGCGTAGTGGAGATTGGTGATCCATCTCCGATCACCAAAAACGAGCACATCTCGCTCTTCCTGGAAGCACGCTGTCTCCGCTCTCTTGAGCATTTCCCATTTGTTGAGGATCTTCATGGCGAAGACCTTCTCGGAATTTTTCATTTTTACGACCGCCACCTCGCCAAAGGCACCTCGCCCTATTACTTTGAGAATCTCAAAGTCGTCCGCTGTCAGTCGCAATGCTTTCACTCGGGCTGCTACTGGTTTCACTGTAATAAAATCATGTTTGCATATTTAAAAAAAAGTTTTATACATACTTATGTATGCACCTTTAATTGCCTCATTTTAGTTTATGCACAAGCTTGTTTAAAAAGAGTAATATATTGTTGAATTTCATCTCATTTATGAATATTTATGAACCTGGTTTTAGTGCAAATTGAGAATATGCTATGAGCTTTCCGTCATAAAAAGTTTACAAAAAGTTTTAACATAACAGATATCCCTCATCGTCATGATCATCATCATCCTTTCATAAAAATACATTTTCATATTTCTCTTTGGTTTCAATAAACTCATAAAAAGTTAGAGTGTTTGTTGAACGTTTGAGAGTGCAAAGTTTTGACTTGCTGAATGAATGCTAATTAAAGTGTGACGGTAAAGCACAGGTCGAACTTTGAAGTTTTCCTGTCTCTGCTGCACTAACCAATTGCAAGAGAATCAAGAACGCAGTCAGTTGCAAACTGTAAATTCCATTTTTTACGCATTCATGTGTTATATTTTCAGGGAGAAGTATAATTTTGCACATTGAAAAAAATCATATAAAGTTTCAGCCTGAAACGCTATTCACAGCTGGGTGAGAAAACAGGAAACAGCTTCAAATTGAAAGGAATATATATGAATCCTGCTTGTAATATAGCTCTACTCTACATTCAATTCTAAGGTGTAAAATATGCTGTTTAAATGCAAATGAGTGTGGATGTCGACGTCAACTTGACGAGTGTCAATTGTGTACCTACAACCTACAAAGCGATGTTCGATGTTCGCTCGCATGTTTTGTAATATACCTCTACTCTACATTCAATTCTAAGGTGTAAAATATGCTGTTTAAATGCAAATGAGTGTGGATGTCGACGTCAACTTGACGAGTGTCAATTGTGTACCTACAACCTACAAAGCGATGTTTGCTCGCATGTACAGCTGAACTTATCCTGTATTTAATAAGCGTTATAATTATGATGAACGATGGATGTTAAACCTATTTTTGAACAGGTATGCGTCACAATAAATCATAGCAATTTTTTATTGAGCATTTATATTTCATTTCATATTTCCGTTCATGTAGATAAGATAAAGAAAATCATCATATTTATGATATAGTGACTTACCAAGGTGTAAAAAGTCCGTGACAGTTTTCTCCCTTCGCAGGGAAGAATTACTGCACTCATCATAAAGCACGAGAAGGATATCCAGCAACGTTTCTATACTAAACGCTTGTGCATCCCCATTCCCAAGTTTCTTCAGAGGGCCATTAAGAAAGAGCCCTTCCAGCTCCTTCAGCCTTCTCTCCGCTTCATTCATTTTGTCACAAAAAGGATATACACACAACTTTTTGCCACAAAAAAAACTCACACCTCACACACCTTCACCGTCACCATTCACACTTCATAATGAGAAAAAAAACGTCTTAGTTTTTATGATTTTTCTGTCACTTTTTGCAAAGGACGTGGTCCCTCTGTCGACCACGCCGAGCTGTCTTACGAGTCCATTGGGATATGGACCTCATGTTCCCACAAATAGATGAAGGCAGAGGTTTCACATCATTATGAAATTTTCCTGATATCTTATTTGAGCTTCAAAATTACAGTAAAGCACCTTAAAACAAATGCACATTTCCGTTTTACTGGTTTCACTAAGGCCGTGTCTTGTGTGTTGTTGATTTTGTGAAATAATGAGCAATTTTTTTGCGAAACAATAAAAACGAATGTCTTTTTTAATCCATTCTATCCAAATCCAACAACAAATGGTATCCAATGATGGTGATATATTGATGATGATGATGACTCACTTAGGGTGCACCTTGCTCCATAATCTACACAAACTTTTCGTATTCTACCTGTTTTCCTGCCATATGCAAAACATCATTCACATCAACAAACACAAACTTATTCACTTCACAAACTTGAGTGTTTGATGTTGGTTTGGGGCACAATATGATTCATCTCATCATTCCATTTCATTTCATATCATATCATATCTCATCATCTTTCATCAACATCCTCCATGAAAAACTTTTGCTTACGTTTCTCTTTCTCGCATGGACAACTTCACTAGCACAAACTTCAATGAAACACAAACACAAATAATATTTCAGCTTATCTATATATTTTTTATGTTATGTTATTGCACTTTGAGATATGAATATTTTCCTCTGGATCTCAATAACTATATATAAATATATCCATAGGGCACCATGAAAAATGAAGAGGCTTTATGTGTGAGTGAATAAGAATTTGAGTAGCAACTGGTGATGGATAATAACCTAACAATATCAAAATCAACTTGTTTGGCAGTGGCAGAAAATATATTTTCGATGTTTGCTGAATATATTATATGATTCTAATCAATCACTATATATATTTTGCATTGCTTTCTATATATTTCTCACTTTCAATCTGAAATATCAATCCATTTTTGCCACTACCACAACAATACCAAAAAATTTCCACCACAAAACTGCTCCTCTACATATTCCCAATCATAGTAGACTTGAAAGATTTTCTCCTTTGTGGTCAGCTTAATCCTGTGTCGTCACGAGTAAATGTCAAGTAAAAGTTTATGTCCGACTCCATCTCATATTCCTATATGAATACCACACACACACATATACAAATCAATACAGATATATATATATTATAATCATACTTTTAGATCTTTATTGAATGAGAGAATGTATATCATTTTCCAATGAATTTATATTTATATTATTATCATCTCCACTTACTCCACTTCCACCTCCACGGACAATCCTGTCCAGTTGAGCAGGTTAATTGCTCTGGCTCCCATTTAGTGTTGTAGTTAATGCGGAAGGGAAACTAAAAAGGTAAATAAATCGTGATGTCGTACAAGAGCAGAGCATAGCACAGTGTATAGTGTGTGGTGTGTATGTGCTATCTAAAAAAATTAACCTCTTTTGCTCAGTCCGTGTAATCCACTTTTTTTTATACAATGAGAAAACTTGTATATATATATTTGAACTACTATAATGCAAAGTGTACGTCTCTTATTCTCTCTCTCGTTTGCTCGTTTTCATACATTTCACATTGAGGCTGAACTGAATGAGAAAATGTTGAGTATTAGTATTTTAGTTCTAGTGGAAGTGGAGGAGAGCGATCGGGATGCGAGCATACAAGTATATTTTATTATTGTATACCATATTCACCATCATCATCACCACACACTACTCTACCACCACTTAACATGATCACATAGCAAAACGCAAACTGCAATTGTAATATTAGTGCAAAGGATATATATAAAAGTATATATTAGTGTGTGGACATGGACACATGAAAAGAAGAGAGAGAGATGAAGAAAAGAAGCCCAAATATGTATTTCGTGCTTACTAGCAATATCAACCAACACCAACCCCGTGTAGTCTGTACTCTTGCTTTTCTGTGGGTTTGTAAAATTTGTAAATATTGCACAAGAAAGATATGATGAGAGAGAGAGAGAGGAGGATGAGAATGATGATGATGTTGATGTGTAGTAGAATAGTAGAAATGAAGAGGATGGCGATGTGATGTGATGTGATAGGGATGATGATAATGATGAAGAAGAAGGAAGGGAAAGTGCTTATACTTTGCTTAAAGTCATTTTCATCAGTCAGATCAGGCTGCCCTGGCCTGGCTGGCTCTTACACTCTTTAATTCTGTATGTGCTGCTATTTATTATTATTTGGGCAGCTCAACTACTTTTTGTTCTGGTTTGGTTTGGTTGGCTACACATAACATTTAACGTAAGCAATGTACTGCTAGAATGTATTGATGTTAGGTTGTTCGATGCTCTTTCGTACTACTAAAAAAGTATAATATCAGGATCAGCCAGAAAAGAATAGAGTGAGAGAGAGGAGAGAGAACTCACATTGACTGCGAGAGTTAAAGGCAGGCAGGAGAGAGAAGAGAACACAAGAAAAAAAGTTGAAATGAATCTGATGTTGACTTGACTTGTGAGACGAGTTGAGCCAGCTTTTTGCCTTTGAGGATGTGTGTAAGTTAGATATACATCATACAATGTAGCATGTAACATGTAATGTGCCTATGTAGTCCACCCGGCACCCCTTTTACACACACACACACTCAAAACTCAAATGACAAAAACTGCATTGAGTTGAGCCTTATGCATTCATGAAACATTGTAGTTTAAGGTATCCTCCTATGTCCTGTGCACATTATCAAACAAACAATTCAACGATCCAACTTTGTACATTACCTACCTCCACTCTACCACACACCACATCACACAGCGCATATAAATACCAATTCCATCATCATCAATTTATATAAGCATAAACCCGCATATGTGCAGTTTGACTTCAGTTTCAATTCAATTCATTCACACACGGACGAACGGGAATATATAATATGTCCCATCTCATTTCAACCCAAAAACAAGCATATCACAGAGGGCCAGGGCTCACTCACTTACATGCACTTTTACATTGTCAGATGCAAGTTTGAATGTGAGCAGAGAGCATACAGAGTAATATGTAATGAGTGTATCCGTAGCATCTCGTCATTTTCCGATATTTTTTTTCTGGGATGTGTGGATAAATGTATAATATGTTTGGGTGCGTGCAAAGCAACCTAACTACTTCATCTTTTTAAGCTACATTTCACCTTTTCTCAACCCAACTTGAGAGTACATGAAAAAATCGAAGTAACGTAGGTTGTAGGCTGCTGTAGCTGTAGGCAGAGGGTGAGGTATGTATGTGTACCCCCTCAATGCAATGTTAAATGTTGCTTTCAGAATATTGGTTTGGTTTGCCTTTAAATGTTACAGCAAGCAAGAGCAAGAGAGCTCCTCATCAATTCATCCATATATATGCTATTAAAGAGAAAGAAAGATACAGAAGTTTGTGTGTGTGCATTTCAATTCAATATCTTTCCACATATTATACATTTGCGCATCCTTAATGTATTCTTATATACCTCCACACACATCCACCTACGACTCCCTCCCACTCTCATAAGCTTTTTGCTGTGAAGAGATGAGATGAAGAGAGGTCTACTATGCTCAAGACTAATCATATGGTCTACAGTTACAAACCTTTTCAAGAAAATACCGCTGAATTCAAGAATTTCTTGTTTTTCTTGTGAAAATAACTAAGTTATTCCTTTGACTAACAACTAAATTCATGTGGTCCTTTTTGTTCTTCATACAAAAAAGACAAGGATACATAAAGTAAATTATGCATGTGTGATGTGATGTGATGATGAGTGAAGAGATGCTATATACTATGCTACTGCATGAGGTAGTAATTACTTTTTAGACATAACCATATGCATTTCATTCATGTACGTCGTAAGTCGTAGACAATCTCAATCGGCATATTGTAGTATTATTATTGGCAATCATGTAAAATTGTGCGTCACAACATAATACACACACAACAACATTCAATTCAGCTCATCAAGACAAGAAGTTGATTTCTTTCTTTTTTTGTGGTTTGACGTGATCCACTCGTTAATTGCTCTATCCACGTAATATATCATTGGTTTATGTATATTCAGGATAAGAAATTCTTGTTGTGAAAAGAGTTTGTGTGTGTAACCAAGATTTATTTCGATATTTACAAGAATGAGTGCAAAATATAAAAATATATAAATCAAAATCCGTCTTGTAGTTTTGCATTTCATTATACACATGTAATAATATATGTATGTATATTTTTATTGATGAGGTTGTGCTGCAAGAATGAAGAAGAGTTGTGAATGGTAAATATGATAAGATAAAAGTGTGATATGTGATGTGATTTGACACGAACGAGTGAAGCGGAGTAGACAAAGACCATTAAAACGTGTTTATGTCTTAACGTCCATCGTTCATTCAAAGCAGACCACAGCCAAAAGCCAATAAATATAAAATGATTTGAAAAGGTAATCTATACGTATACGTGTGTGCTATATAGATATTAGATGTTATGATGAAATAATGGTCATGTTCTTATAAAGTTGGATATATGTTGGATTTTTGTTAGGGAAAATGATAATTTGATGATATTATGATGTAAAGAAGGAAACAGGAAAACATTAGCGGTTTTAAAGGAAATTCCCAAACAATTAAGCAATTCTGTGGAATATTTTATTTCTTGTTTTTTATGGCAGTGTGGATATTTAATATTTTGAATGTTCTTGTTAAGTTTAGGTCTTGGCAGTAAGTAAGAAATTTATCTAGCTGTCTTTGTGTAGGACGAGTTTTTATTGACAGGTTTAAGCTAGAAAATCAAAATTAAATTATCAGTATTATAATTTGTCAGTATTATCAGTAGTAGTTTCAAATCATTCTGAATGAACTTTATATAAATAGTTTGTAGATTATACCAATGCTTTATGCCAGTGCCAATTTGTATCATATTAATCCAATCTGGCTGGATGATTGTAGTTTAGTATACAAACCGTACCATTACAATGACATTCTTATCTCGCAACAAAACCACCTCTACAAATCTTCACTGCAATAGAATTAATTGAAAACTTATTAAAAGTATAGCGTCGTAAAAGCTCAGAAATCTTGCATAGTATGAGAGGTATACTTTAATGCTTTGTAAGTCATGTTACAAGATTACAACTTCTCAGTTAGGTATATACGGAGTTAATACATGTGGAGATGTGTTTCATGTGCAAATGTCATTTTCCGCAATAAATCATGCATTAACTTGAATGTCTCATCACTACAGAATGGTAGAGGATAAGAGCAAAACAAGTCAGTATTTAATGCATGTGTCTTTTTTGTAGAAACCAAACGCTGAATGTTAAAGAATGATGTGATAAACGCGTACAGAGTGAAGCGCATGAAGCCCAGAGCAGAGCTCAACCCGGTTTCTCTTGGCATTGACTTCAATTCAATTCTTGATCTCGCCTCCCTGTCGTCGCTGCTTTGGAATCCCAAATCCAAACTGCATTGATAATCTACACTGGACTGGTATCCCATCAACGTTAATTTGCTCTCTTTAATATAAAGAACAAGAGCAGAATAGGATCGAGTTATGTTGACATTGTAAATTGTAATCAATCACAAACGGAACTTCGGAGTTCGAACTGCTGAAGATTCATAACATAACATATAAGCTACGTATTTTTGGACTCTACCCTAATGATAAAATACTCATGATATCATCATATTCCTCACTGTTCTTTGTCTTATCACCAATTATATCAGGAATCAAGATAGCAATGCTGGAGTTTAACAAGATAAGCCGAGATTGAATGAACACTTTGGTGGGAATAGTTTTTAAAGTACAATATATTATTACTTGAGTTGAAACAGTGATCAGTGCTCCGTTGCAAAATGCCTGGTCAACTAATTGGAAGACTTTTAGGTCTTCCAGCTTACCGCGACAAGACAACTGCCCTAGTGCTCACCGCCCAACAGACAATCTACCGAGCCATAATCGTTCTTCTAACTGTCACAGCCATATTGTGGATGGCAGTTTTCCTCTACGTCGCCTTCTACTATTCATACATGCCTGCCATTTCACACACCCGTCCAGTTCACCTCCAGTTCGAGTCATGTGGGAGGGATCAAGGGCTCTGTACATTTCCCACGGCGAATGTTACCCTCACGAGGAGACAGCAATTGTTAATGGTTGGTCAACCTTATCGGATCCTCGTTGAGCTGGATATGCCCGAGTCAAAGAGAAACCAGGAGTTGGGCATGTTCATGGTTTGTGCGTCGTTAAAAGATGGGGAGAAAGTTACAATAGATAAGAGCTGCCGCTCTGCAATGCTTCATTATAAGTCGCCGTTGTTGCACTACATTATGACGACGAGTTTAGCCCCCTTTTTATTGTCGGGGTCGGCGGAGGAGAAGCAATTACTTTCGGTGGAGCTTTTTCATGGATTTGAAGAAGACCCTTTGAGACCAGTTACGGAAGCATTGATTGAGATTCAAAGTCAGCATATTGAAGTCTACTCTGTGAGATTGAGAATACATGCGCATTTTACGGGTCTTC
>JAANSM010003490.1:0-12803 GCA_036850725.1 Orchesella villosa | reverse complement strand
CAATTGACACATCATTTATTCTCACCAAACTCTTTTCTGTTCAAGACTTGATTAAATAAGTCACTTCAGAAAACTCGGAATAATTTATGCTTAAATGTTTATTCAGCTGCGAGAAAAAAGGGCATACAATACAATTTAATATGTATAATATACAGCTCAAATTCCACATTGCCACTTCATATTTCAATCCTTTTCCTTGCATTAAATATCCACAAAAGTCATTACTCAAATGCGGTGCAATGATGCGTGCGTGTACGCAAATAAAAGCGTCTTTTTGGGAGAGACACAGAGAATTGTAATATAGTGTTGCTTGCTTGGTCGTTAGTAACATGCCATAATATAGCGGTAGTTAATCTCTCTCTATGAATGCAGTCCAATGGAATGAGGAAAAAAACTAGTTTGACAGCCGCCACTAAATAAATGCATGCATGCATATTATATAGCTATATATATGTTACATCAATAGTGAAACAGCTGTGTTTTACTTGCTCTTCTCTTTTTCTTAACTTTTTTCTTGCTCGCAGATATCATCCATACGAATGGACCTTTGACAGAAGATGCAGAGCAACTAACGGGATGTTACGTTAATTCCTTCAATCTTCTCCTCATGCACAGACTGAGAACTATTGTAATTAATAAATTTAAAAAAGATATGCATCCTCTACTAAGCTGCTTGACAAAATGTTATATGCTCACGGCCCTCTCTCGGCCTTTATAAATGAGGAGGAGAGACAAGATGATTTAATTATGCTGACAATATCTATTTACCCAAAAAATGTAGGCTTTCCCCTGTATCTCAACTGGGAAGAAGGGCTTATCAAAAAAGTTTGCTGCGGAGATTGCTCTGAGGACCGTTAGACAGTTCTTGGAGGAACATAGACAAGAGGTAAGAGCAAAAAAATGCATCTCTATCTTCTATATAGTATTAGCTCATAATAATATTTTGTCTTGCATTTACATTACTGCTGCACAAACCATATTCCTGTTTGTTTGCCTTGAAGTATTCATAACTATAACTGGGATATTTAATATGCACATAAATAATCATATTGAAGATGATGAGGATGATGATAGTGCTTGTTTTGTGAGCAAAACCATATTATATACTTATTTTCCGCTGTGTGAAGTTCACTGTTGTTTAGTAGACCGTGATTTTTTGGTCGTCCCACGAAGACGAGCGTGCACTATTGATTACTTGGCCTGATATGCACATACACACATTCATGCATAACATGATATTATTATTGCATTACATTGCTCAATCATGCATAATTTTTCATAGCGTAACATAAAGCAATTTTTGAAGAACACATGAAAAGCGTGACTTTGCCGTTTTTTCTTTCCCTTAATTTTTTCCTCAGGTTGACCGAGTAATCTTCTGCCTACATCACCAAAAGGACATCGAGATATACTTACGGTATATGCAGATATATTTTCCTGTTGTTGATCCTGAATTTCGCATTACAACATAGCACATAACAACTACTCAAAGAATGAAGAAGAAAAAACTGACGAAGGAGAACATTTCAAAGTGATGTAAAAACGAGATATATATTTTTCTCTCTGATGATGTGCTGTGCATCTGGTGACCTTTTTCGATCAACCATGTTACATGCTTGGATTGGACCAATTCTTGAGGGCTCAAATAAAACCTCTCTTATCTTGTCTGTCTCCTTCAGGTGAAATTGCCATCTCATTGTAAACTTGGTTTGGTAGACTTTTACGTGAATTATGAGCATATTTTTGTCTGACAATGCAAATACGTTTTTATGATTATATCGAAAAAAATATTATTACATAGTATGTTGTGTGATGTTTGATATTTTGAGTAAGTCAAATCTAATATTTTACTTAATTATTGATACTTACTTTGTTTATACATATTTCGCTTGTTTAGAATTAGTGGATATTTTTCCCAGCACTGTATTTCATAGATTGTTTTACTTACTAGTTATTTTTATTGATCCTTCAAACTCAGCTCCTTAACTTTTTTCAATTGAACAATGAATAGTTCTAGTTAGGGCTGTAATCTATTGTTGATAATTTTTTTTAGAACATCTTGTTAAGCTGTCAAACTTTTATAAAGAAAAAGATCGACGAAACATCTAAAAATGCGCTTATGGAATGTTATTAAAGAAACCTTGGTTAACAATATGCTGACCATGCAATAAAGATTTCTTACAGAATTTTATATTACTATTTGTATATATATATATATTGATATGATAAAGCGGATAAAGCACAACATTCCATTTGCATATGACCGGATTATCATAAAGGAGTGTACAGGAAGTGAATTTGCATTGCTTACAATCTCACGTTAATTTTCTCCAGAGTGCAATGGCTTCCAATAGCACAGTTCCTCACAAGACAGCTTGTTACATCTTCTACACACTGACCCTCTAAAGCCGCTTATCGGAAGCCGTTATCAGCATCACCGCAAGTACAGTGGCCATCCTTCATTGGCTTACGGAAGACCACCAACATCTAGCATATGTTTCATTATCCCATAAGTAGATATTAAAGCATAGCAATAAAAGACAACTAACATTGAAGAATACATAAATATACTACTTGCTGTGCAAAAGACCGCTCAACGACTGAACTCTTCTTTTATAAGAATGTTTCTCCCATACAGAAGTTAATTTCGATCATAAATTAAGAATATGTAGAGAATGGCACATGCGCAATGATCTTCCCATTGACTTACATATATATGGATAAATATACGTATCAAGTATCAGCTAACACATTCAATTTATGCCTTTTCACATGCGTTCTCTTTCATATAAGCATGTTATTTAATACATATCCTTGTAAGTCTATTTTCTCTTTCATTTTACCATTCTATTTAAAGCAAGAGTGTAGTTTCGCAACTCCTTGTACTTTATCAGTTTTTTCACTAAGGTTTGCGGAGGGAAGCACATAATATAAATGTGTATATATGCAATATTTCATTGAGCATTCATGATGAATGGTGTGACGTATTTTTCATATCGTAGACCAGTTTTTTTTACAAGATTTCTTAGTTGAATATACTGTAATCCAATGAGGAATCTCAGATACAAGGAAATTCTCAGTGGGATTTTAAGGCTATAAATAGTAAGGTAACTAAACACCCCTTTTATTTATGTCACTTTTGAATGTATAGAAAATATGCGTTTAATTACTCTACAATTAACGTTGACTCTGAAAATTGAAAACACCGTCACTCATCATCATTTATTATAAGGATGTAATGTGATGTAATCATGTTACACGCACAAGGAAGTCAACGAAGCTGTTGTAAATATACATATAGATAAAGACCACCAAAAGACCTGTTGCATACTTTTCATTCCTTTGACACGTCCGTCCGATACTTGTTGTACGCCGTAAAGTAAGCTTCACAAAACTGCGGAATGCAGGAAGATCGAGGATTTCATTCCAACCAGCAGCATTCCACTCTCGAACAAAGAAATTGAGTTAGAGAGTTAGACGCAGATGACATTCATTCCTTTGTGGTGTGTGTGGTGGAAATATGTTATGTAGTGCATGCATAACATTATGTTTTCAGATTACATTCAATGTTGACAACAAATTCTGCATTGAACATTGAACAAGAACATTATGTGTGTACTGATGATGATCATTTAGCTTATTTTTCTGCTATTTCTATTGATGCATATGTGCTGATGATGCATATATATGATATAAAATATATATTTTAGTTAGTTGTACACAATGTCTGGTGCTGTTTCTTTCTGTGAATGTGTGTTTATAATGACGAGAAAGGGCTTTGATCCACCGAGGGCAATAATCTTTCCTGGCCCAATGAACTTCCTAAACCACATTTTCCATGGGACACATCATGAAACATAATATGAAGCACGTCCTCCATCCGTGCATATTTTTTCATGGATCTGTCTACCCATTTCTTGTAACTTTCATTCCGTAGCATATGATGACGATGATGGGGTGATCAGTGGATTTGGATTGATATTCATGAATCCATGTTGGATTATAAAAAATAATGTAATGCATCCGTATTTCCATGTTAGTAAGGCACAAACCCAACTATCAAGCTTTTTTGATAGTTATGCAGTATTCTGTCCATTCTCAAAGGTTGCATTTTTTTCTACTCATAAAACACACGAGAAGGAATAATCACTTTATTGGAAAAATAACTCGAATATAATTGATCATCTTCATACACGCTGTGGTTAGTGATAGTCCTCGATGCTATCAAGAAAAACTAGTATACCCGTTTTACTGTATTTTTGATTGGAATGTTGGGTAACATAAAACATAACATTACCAAGCAAGCGAGTCACCACCCTTTTACTTTTCATCTTTTGCGTATTTTTTTGACATGTAAGGCAAACCAATATCTTATTAAATTCCAATCTGTTGACGTCTCTAACGCTTCCGTAATATCATCAAGAGAATAAAAACATAGCTGTGATATTGTATAATATAATAGAAAGTCAAGTTTACAACTTGTCGGTTTGGTTGTTTGCCAAGATTATTAAAGTGGATCCATAAACGCCTTCGATCATCATTGTCTAATGAGAAGTACCTGAGCAGCGTGAATAATTTTAATTTGGAATGCAATTTTGAAGAAGACTCCTTCACACTAGATTTCGGTAGACAGACTGGGATCATCTTGAGCAACAGCAGGGGCAGGAGACTATATATCGCCAGTAAGTATAAACAGCATGCAGAAAACTTATTATTTCCATCAAAGTAGACAATAGGCAGCTGTTTCAGTGTTAAATATGATGAAACATAAAAGTAGTCATGAAAAGAGTGAGCATTTATGTAGAGAAATCCGTTAAAAATCATATCGCATGCATAAAATTCAAATCAATTTTTTACAGACAAGCGAAAAAAGTGCATATCAAGCTATTAACATTGTAGTAGCCAACAAGAAAGGTAACATGCATACAAAGTAAAAATTGGTTTGAAACAGCACTTACTTGCAAATATAAAATATTACCCCATTAATCATCAACAAACATAACCTGTAATGTTCATACTAAAACGAATGTGGATGTTGGTGGAGCTTTTATAAAAATCCAAACAAGTTTCTTCCTCTTCATCTTGTTCCGTTGTTCTGAAACAAAAGTACTTTGTCTGAAATCTGCATGTACCTGACGATGCTAAACATGGGATTAAAATAAAATGCAAATAGACACTTTCCTATTAGAACTACCTGTCCCCAGTCTTTCAAATACCAAATGTGGTCTTTTGCAGCGTATACTTAAGTACGGACGTATACGCATCCCAATCAAAGAGCTTATTTATTTAACCGAATTTTTTTATTTCGGGGAAAGCATAATAAGCGGAGAGGAAGGAGTTGTTTAAAAAGTTGTTGGGCTACAAAAAAAATTGGAGTCCAGTTATGCATGTCTCAAATTTCTAAATGGTTGTTTTGCTCAGTGTGGTGATGATTTGATGGAGTGTCAGAGAATGCTTGCAAATATTTTAAATCTATAATAAGATTGCATTACAAAACACATAATTCTTTTGTCTCATCGCAAACAAGTAGAAAAAGAAGAATGTAAAAAATGCAAATTACATTCGTGTTTAAAAGTAATTTTTAAACTTAAGTTATACGTTGAGTGCCTACAACCGGCAGACAGGTAGAATTTCATTTCCTACATTGTTTATATTACCTCGTACGTGTTTGCTAAAGAAAAAATTCTTTTCCTCATTTCCCCAAATGAGCATTCACTGCCCTTTTCCATTAGGCCGGTAATGAGTGTAAATATTTCATTAAAGAGGAAACAAGAAAAATGCCAAGCTCTCCTTTTTTACTGCGCCTTGAGAGTGGTTGTGGTTATGTTTATGTATATAATGCAGTCACGTTATAGTGAGCGAGTTTAAATATGGGTGGTAAAGCAATGTGATTCCACAAAATTTCCCATGGATAGCGGTTTTTATCGAAGATTTATTTTCATTGGATCAATGACTTGGTTTTAGACGACGTTTTGAAACTCTTGCTGTTATTACGAAGTACGAACCAAGTGGAGTAAGCTTGTATTCAAATTTTTTTTAGTGTGGAGCGTATAATGCGTTGCACAGCCAGTGCCATGATGTTGCAATAAAAGCATTGAACTTTACAAAAGTAACGTCATCCAATCTTATTCGATTTACAAAAATTCGTAGGCAGTCATGATCATATGATCACTTTGCAAACTTAATGCAAATGATCAAAATTGCCATTCTTAAAAGAACGAATAAGGGGAAAGGAATAATAGATGAGTGTAGTCAGAGTCAGTATGTAGTAGAGAGAATATGCCGTCATTTTTGATAAGCATGTTTGTTTTAAAATGGAGCAAGATAATTTTTCCTCACTCTGAAGAAAAATTCTAAAAATTCTACAAAAAAATCTAACTGCAAAATCCACTCATGGCCAGTCAGTGTCAGATGTTCGCGCAGTCATTCTGGTTTAATCCAATTCTTTGGCAGAGGACCGAAGAAAGGATCGAAAACATAATGAAAGAGGGTGATGCATATAAGATAGTTGTATATAGAAATCATACTAAATTACAAGCCAGATAATCTTGGCCAAAGTCAAATCGTCATGTAACGAGCGAGCGCACAGAAATTTGGGATGATCTTTGAACGATGATGTGATATTACGATCATATAATGGCATAGCACCCTTGTTGCATTCAAATTCAAGTGCAGGCAGTAGTGTTGAGGAAAAATTACTGGCTTTAGTAGCAATGCTGTTACATTGACCCCCAGTGGATTTTTTTTATTCGCGAAGAGTAAAATGTATTAAGTTGAAGCTTGTTGGTGCTCTCAAACAGTACAAAAGCAATAAAGAAAGCATGCAACTCTTCGTCTCTTGTCTAATTCGACTGTCATGCTTTTGTCCTCCCGCTATTAGACTTCTTTTTAGGATCATCATCAACGTCACTATTCGGGATGGCTTGTTTGTTTGGGCGCATAGCTTATTTGTGTGTGTGTAGTTTAGAGAATACAGAATACAGACAATGCCACGCACATTTACTACATGTAATATGTGTGTGTAGGTAAAAGAGTAAACATGTGAATTGTTCTTTACTGCCAATTTATTCACTATATCTTAAATCTTGAAATCTTTGTGACTTGCTAACCAAGTACGATGCTTACATAATGAACTTCTTTCACACAATGTAGAGGCAATGGAACGGTTCTTCTTTTTAGTAACCACCATCATCATCTCATCATCATCTTGATCAGCGGTGCTTACGTGCTTTGATGCTTTCTTTTATTTTCATCGTTATGCAGCATTACGTCTATGCATTACATGGTTGATGGTGTTGTACAAGAGTTTTAGCCCGATAATTTTCGGCTCTTGCCAATTGCCAACTAAATGCCAATCTATCGGATCATACAATCGTTTGTAGTCATTTAACAGGCTGCCAAACTGTGCGGAAGGCCAATAATCTAATTCAACAACGGCACAAGCTCGGGCTTTGTAAAAGTTTATGCTTCCTCAAACACTAACACTTTCTTGGTCTTGGCATTCGGCTTCTATGTTCATTAAAGTTTCATATAATCTAACTGCTTTGCAACCTAATGATATTTGTCCTAAAATGCTGATGATGTTTGTAGGAAAATTTAAATAGGTTTTTACATTTGGCATGCATAAACCTATCAAGTATGCATTATTGCATATATTGTCTATTGGATGCCTGAAAGGTGCATCGTTTCATTCATGGGAAAGCATTTTCACAAATGTGAATCTCATAGTCGTAAATGTAATGTACAATTTCATTAGAAATTCGTCAACGATTTATTCATGTGGTTTTAACTGTATTTTCCTTGTCAAAATATATAGCGTATGTTGCAAAATAAATTTAATTTCATGCACATGTTTTCCTCTTTTAAAGTAGCTTACCACTAATTAATGTGTTAACATTAAGAGTGACGGCAGCATAATGGGCCAATGCCCAGGGTGAAATCTTCTTGAATGAACGATTGTATTGGTTCAAAAGCCAAGAGCACTGCACTTGTGTGCTCAACCTTTAGTATCGCTATGAAGTAAATTGCATTGCATATTGCATTTCACGCTTCGTATATAAAACTAGGACTATATAGCATAGAAAACTGCATGATTAGTTCTAGGAAGCCACCAGAACAAACCTTTGCTCGAAGTCGAACCCCCAAAACGTCACTCAAATGAGCAAGCGACATAGTTCATATAATCATCTTCCTGATGAACTACGCAGGCAACAACGTTAAAGTAGTTGGTAAAAGGAAGCGAGCCTAAAAATGAAGCACAATATTGTGATTGAAATTACGAAGCAAAGCAGGATGACCATATTATAGAAGTTCATCGTAGTCATCATCAAATCACTCAAGTTCAGTTCATGATAAAAACTTTGTATAAAGTGCTTTAAGTGACATACTATAGACTATAGCTATATACTGAGCTGATGAAACTACCAAACCAACTTTACTGATACTGTGTATCACAACATTCACAACGCCTTAGACAACTGAAGTCTTATGATGACATGACTAACCACAAGTTTGGTTTTTTTCTCAAAAGTCTACAAAACCCAGTACATCAGTTTAATCTCATTGGGGGAAGAAAGACAAGGAAAACCTTGCGTCCTACGGATAGGTTCAAAACAACAGCAAGAACGTCAAGGCAAGGTAAATGGCTTACACACTCGTATCTAAATATATTGGCGCTGATAGACCATACACAAAAATGTCAAATGTGTCGCAATCTCAACAGAGTCAACGTAGTTTATTTTGCTATTGTATGTATTGTACACACTTGAAAAAGATACAAATACAAGCAGCGTGCATATTTATTCTGAGACAGAGAGAGAGAGAACTAAGACAAATAAGTACAATAGAACAAAGTCTATTAATATAATAGCAAAAAGGACAATACCATGTCGCATTCTATTCTCAGATTTTTTAATGAGCCATTCAGTCACTCTTTAAGAATCAATAATTGTGACATGCTCTCAACTCTCTCAACCAGTTAGAGTTTACTCTTGTTCCCAAATTTGAGTTTACCGAAGACGCAATCTTTCCTACATACTTATTATTTCTTCAAACATCAATACATATAGAGAGAGATACATACATACATTTGTGGTAATCCACATACAGGAAATTAGTTGTGTACTAATCGGTCAACGTTTCGCACAGAGCTCAAAGTCATATCTTTCTTGTCAATAGATCAGTAAGTTGAACTTGTACAAAATATATATACATTATTATTACTATGTTAGTAGGTACTAAAAAAGCTCAACTTCAGCTTGGAGCAAAAATATTTCGTGATTATATCCCATCACTACCTAGTTCTTGACTGTCTGCAATGCATCTCATTTTTGTCCCTTGTAGCAAATATATATAAACTGGGCGAATACTGGTATTACTACTTTTACGGCAGTCCGCTACATAGTCTTGTTCGCAAGGGGTTTGTGTTGTTGTTACATACTTGCAAGTAAAAGCTATTTTTTTCGCCAAAACCAACGGGACACACACAACTCGTGTTTTCATCTACATTTCTCATCCATCTCTATACTTCATACTTGCACTATTCGTGAAACTAACATCACATTGATATTTGTATGTATACTTACTTACTTACCCCAGTCTCAAATGTGTGCATCACTTTCAAGCTAGAGTTGTGTGAATAGAGATAGGACGATAGGATTCGCATACAACGTACTATAAACGCTTGTATATCTATCTCTCTCTCTCTTTCTGAACTGTTTCCTCATCTCAGCACTTCACCACCATCGTATTACTTACATTGTAACTTTGAATACCAAACCAACAGTTACTTACTGCTAAGGATCATCATCATCATCGCATATTTCTTATAGACTAGTTGTGTTGTGAGCCCTCGGCTTTAGTATTGGTATTGTACCTAGACATATTTATAACCTGATATACAGTGCTACTGCATGCACTATTGTTGCAGTTTTAGTTTACTGAGACTAGCTTTATACTTGGGAAATGATGCATCACATCGTTCTCGTTTAGAATAGTTAGTGGTAGAGAAGCATCATATAATATTGTGTGTGTAGTCTCATCAATTATTTGACGGACGGTTTCGAATACAGTCTTCTGTAGCTGCAATACTAACCATTGTCAATATATTACCCCTCTTCTCTTCTGATCACGACCACCACCTGTTTCCTGCGAAATTCCAATTGCCACTCAGAGGACACAAAGGTGTAGTAGTACAGTAACAGAGAGGATTCCATTCCATCTTGGGCCTTATAGTTTACTCATACTTGTGAAGAGAAATACCCAGGGAGGCGAGACGCGATATTGTTTCACTACGTTTTTAGTTGCAGGTATCTTTTGTTTCACTGTCAGTTTCTCGTTTGTTTTGGTTCCGAGAGGTTCACTTGAGATAAAACGTTGTTGGCTCTCACTTGTCGACAAGGAACAGTGTTGAGCTTTTTGAGCTGAAATTTACAGAAGCGAATAGTAATCTCGTTTTTGCTATATAATATTGTGTACTTATCTCATTTTTCTTTATTTTTTGGAAATTCTCAAGTTGTCACCAAATTCATCATGTACGTCAAGGTGCAAAAAGTTCTTCAACCTCTCAAGGAGGATTTGACCGAGTGCAAATGTGTTGAACGGCTGATTAATTTCTTGGAAGCGAAAAAGGTTTTGAAAGCTTCGGACATGAAGCATTTCGATGGAATCTCATCAGACTCGGAGCTTGTCGATAAATTAGTGGAGGTCTTGAAGAAACGGTAAGCAAAAAAATTCCATTACACAAAAAAACATACAGACGGTGCTATTTTTAGGTAAAAACTTTTCATGCCACCACCACCACGAACAATTAGAAACGCATGCATTGCTGACAGTACAAAAGAGAATTGGTTTTGATCTTGAACTCTATCGTTCATACTTGATCTTTTATCAGAAGTGTACCATCCCACCTTGCTATTGCCATTATTTTTGTCGATCTTCCGTAGGAAGTTGATATGATGATGTTGAAATGCATTGCATATTAATGTGAGTACATCTGCCAGTCGCTTAAACTACATTGCTTTAGTTTCTCTACTGCGTGGTGTCTGACCTCAAAAGTGCATATCCATACAGTAGAATCAACAGTCAGCATAAATATAGAAACTGTGTAACGTGTAACAAAATGACTATCATATCGAATAAGACTTTTGCCTTTTTGTAGCTCCACTTGTAATGATGATGATGTTAGAAATATGTATTGCGTGTAATATGCGAAGACAGGCAGACGCAGGCAAAAGCAAAGAGATGAGATGTAGATGTAGGTTACAAGGGCAGAGTCGGCTTTGTTGTGAGTATTACCATACCCCTAGAGGCGATGCACTAAACCTAGGCACACACACAGCTCAGCAAAAATCCCTTGTTTTTCATGCATATTACACCATAGAATTTATTAAGCCCCTCTGCTCTGATGCTTGTGAAGTGCATAGATAGAGGCTTTTCTGCAATGCTTTGTTTACATGCTCTTCTTGGTAATACGGACGGTTCTACATTAGAATCATCACGTCATTTTTTTCACTTGCGGAGGTACATTATGCGTATATAAAGAGTTATTACTTGCATGTATCTCCATAGCCCATATTTCAAACACATAGGTAGTGGTAGTACGTGTACAAAAAAGTTTGAAACGAAATAAATGTTATCATGTTCTTTTTCCCTTACCTTCCGTAATGAAGGATTGTATAGAATCATTTTTACGACATAAATTGGGCTCATGATACATTAAGGATGATACACAGATAGTGACTTTGACTAAAGAGGGTTTTGAACCTTTAACAAAACAATAAAGTTAAAATAATATTGTGATATGAATGAACCTTGTCTATGAACTGCACACATGTCAATTGTCAATATAAACATTAATCATAATAATAATTGGTACGTACAATCGTACAAACGTCCTCTTATCTGGTTAGCATCATAAAATTCGTCATGTACTTATCTTTAGTTCATTTGCATATTTGATACATATACTAACGTACTTGTTGAGAAGACGTAAAAAGGGTGTAACAACAAACTCACTTCCTTCCGACTCAATAAAAATTGTTTGTCTGGCAAAATCATGTATTGTATTTAGATATCAAAGCAAGCAAAAGCAAAGCATGGGAAAGTGTCTAGTGAGCACGCTTTATTTAAAGATTGCCTATATTTGCTTTCTTTATCTCTTTGAATATTATGAGTAATTTTTCAATCATTATAAAAGTATATGATATGAGTTATTGCATTTGATATTGTATAAAAATGAAATATATTCTGGCAGAAGAAGTGTAGCATTTCATGTTTGATTAATCATGTACCTGGTTACTGGCACGTTTGGTGCGTGCGTACATTTACATTGCTCGATTAATCCATACAGAAAGCAACAGAAGAGGTTTTGGGAAGTGAGCTTAAGAATTCAGGTGTAAAGCAGCATGTATTTTTATTTAGAGGTGAAATTTAATTGTTAATCAATGAAATAAAATTTTTTATTGTATTACCTTTGGAGAGTAGCAATGTAATCGCAGGTTAAGCTAAGCTATAAAATGAATAACCTTGAAAGTAGAGCAAAAGGGCATTGGTATTTCACATCCATCATTATCAATTGTAGTAAAACAAAAGAATGCATACTTTTTAAAAATAACCTTCGTTTTATGAGAGGTATGAATTTGCCACATTCAACATTAAAGTTTTGATGTTTAAAGCATACATTATGCTTTTTTTTATAAATAATTATTCTCATTCAATATGTAATTTCTGACTCATGAATCGCCTTTTGTCATTTTATATATTGCAGGGATTCCGCACAAGCACTCAAGGTTGTTGAAGATTTC
>JAANSM010003489.1:0-12803 GCA_036850725.1 Orchesella villosa | reverse complement strand
GTTTGATGTTCGGCGTTCAACTTCTCCTTCCTTTTGACTTTTTTGCTGCTGCTGCTTTGCGGCTTCTGCTCTGCTGGTATTAAAATTAAGGTAATTTACCTGTGGATATGGATATGGATATATAGCTCCAAAAAAGAATCCGTCTGTCGCATCCCATAATAAAGCTTGTTAGGTACATTTTTTTCATGGGTTTTAACACAGGACAGCCAGGAGAGGGGAGGTTGAGGTTGAAGGTGTTCGTTCGTTCGTTCTCTATGGCAAAAATGCATATAATTTTTTGTCTCATCGAGATTGAGAGTAGGAAACTAGGAAAGCATGCTGAAATGCTGAAAGAGACACTTTTTTCTTCTTCTATAAAGAAAAACAACGTCCCTATTTTTCCTCCAAAATTATTAATAATTTAGCGGGGATGTAGACCTCATCCTCTCACCCAAAAGAAAGGACAAAGAAGAAGAAGAAATAGACGACGACATCCCCAAAAAAGTGTCAAAACCAATTTATTCTCGTTTTCCATTTTATTTCTGTATTCCTCTTTAAAAGAAGAAGAGAAGGAGAAGGAGAGAAAAAAAGTACAAAAAATTAAATGTAAAGCACAATTTATTAGGAAAGAACGAAACAAGGTGAAGAAGAAGAATAAGGGAGAATTTTTTTGATCATATTATTTCTTTAGGTTAATAAGCAACAGTGAAGTTTAGTCTGGTGTGGGCTCTCATATCATTTCTGGTGATCACAATCATCATGATTAGGGCTGCCCTCGTACAATGTGTAAGTATAAAGATTTAGCTCTAGTTTTTCTCTCTGTGATGGAATGGTGAATGGAGTGGAGTAGCCAAAAACATTTCTCATTTCATCTTCAGCTGTAAAAAAAGTTATATATAAAATATATATTTATATGTATAATGCTTCACGTTTTCAGTTTGAGTTGGTCTGGTTTGGTTTGATAATGTGGTTCATATCTTTTTGGTTGATGCAGTGGAGATTATAGATAGCTAGTAGCTTGATGTTTGGATGTGGATGAGGGGGAACCTTACGTCTTCTCGGCTCCCTTCTCATTACCATTTTGACAGTGGTGTAGAGTAGTAGAGCTGGGTTTGCTGCAGTTTTTCTGGGCTATGGACTTTTTTTTGTGTGTGTGGTAGAGATATAGGGAGACACGCACACGTTTTTCATGTTCATTTTATATTCCCAGTGCGAGATGGAATGGAAATGTGCTTCCTGTTCTGAGTCCAGGACGAGTTTTTGCTGGAGTAATTAAGTGTCATTCTGGCCTACAGTTTACCGTGGTGTTTGGATGTTTCGACGTTTTGTCTTTAGTCAATGAGGACGAGTGAATGTCAAACGTGGTGTTTGTCATTTGTGTTTTCTGTGACTTTTGTGCCTTTTGGAAGAATTGAGAAGAATTATTAATTTTGGGGAAAAATTCCTTTGTTTTTTAAGTGAGTTTTTCTACTAATTACAGTTATTACTTTTTGTTTTTTTATGCTAAAGGTTGACGTCGTGCTTTGATTTTTTAGGAAAAAGGGAAAATTTAGGTAGGGATTTTGGAGGAATTTATTAGGATGCAAGGCAGGTTTTGTTTTGGGTGAACGGCAAACATTGTTTTTCTCACAGAGGAACGTCTTGGTGTTGTTTATTGTTTGTTTTGAAGTTTAATTTTTGTACATGAAAAAAAATCCATGTTTTAAAATTTAAAGGGAATCCTTTAAGATTGTTTTGATTTTCATGTTAGTTGCGCCCACTTACAAGACGAAGGACAAGAAAGAAATGGAATTTTTAAAATTTTATGAGATTGATTTCTGACTTTTACTTTTTCCCTTTTTTCTTGATTTTATGTTTCATATTCATACATAATTCTGCTCTTAGAAAGGAACGTGCCAAAAAATATTGATACCTTAAAAGAATTTCAAATTTACTCTTAGTTTTACTTGTGCATATTAGTTTATAAATTGAAATAGTAGCATGTTCTTCTATATAATCCGCTCGTTTCGTGGAGAGTTTTTAAATGTACGTGATCTTGAATCTTGAACTTGATCATCAGGGTTCTAGTTTGAAATTTTGAAGTTTGAAGTTTTGTGTGGTTGTTCAAGCAATGCAATTTAGGATGATGATGATCTTCTTCACGAGAACATGATATGCATCTGCTTCATTTTCTGCAATAGAAATAGAAAAGATACGACAGGGTTTTTAGCTTTGAGTAGTTTCATAAGAATGAATTCATTTCTCAAATTGAAGCACAAGGTGAGCAGAGTGAGCAGTGAGACGATTTTTTTTCTCCTGTGTGAAAAAGGATAAAGGGGAATTTAAAAGGGAAAAACTTTTGTTGTCTTTCAAAACTTGCCGAGTCTTTTTCATCCTCATCCTCATGGTCATGACCATGAGCACATTATCATGATCATCATGATCATCACAAGTTTTCCTTTCTTATTTTGGTCGCATTCATATATTTCACATGCATAAAAGAACTTTTAGGAAAGAAACTGTGAAACACGTGGGGCTGGCTGGCTGGCAACTCTTCTGGGTTTCTTCTCCAGTTTTGTTATTAGGTTGTTTGTAATTCCTCGGTTTTTTAGTGTCTATTATCAGCATCGCCATCAGAATCACCATAATATACAGCCTTCTGGAAACTGGGAGAGAATTCGNCAACTCTTCTGGGTTTCTTCTCCAGTTTTGTTATTAGGTTGTTTGTAATTCCTCGGTTTTTTAGTGTCTATTATCAGCATCGCCATCAGAATCACCATAATATACAGCCTTCTGGAAACTGGGAGAGAATTCGAGTCTAAGCTCATAATTGCATTTTCTCCTGGCATTTTTATTAGCATTCAGGTTGTTTCCTTCTTCTTCAGAATCTCATCATGACACTCTCGACTAAAAAGGAAGGAAAGTAAAAATTCCGCAATAAAAATTTAGGTTGACAAGTCTTCCTCTCTTCTTTTCAAGTGGGGGAAGCAGGAGGGGACTGTTCCTTGTTAATTACATCACATTAGATATTGCCTTTCCTCTTCGGAGACGACACATTAGCAACTTGTTCTCGGGTTGTCAACACCAATGAACAAGAGGCAAATTGAACAAGAATGAGAATGATATTGAGTCAAACTCTCAAGGCATAAATTTCTTCCGAAAAAAAACCTTGGTCGATTTTTTCATTAAAAAGTTTCAACTTTTTTTTTGTGAACTTGAGCGAGTTAGAGGACAGTTGCTAAAATTGCATTATTTTTCATAACTTTTTTCTTCTTATTTTTCAGGATAAACAAAAGGGCAAGAGCGCCAGGTGACAAGGACAACTGAAAATGGGAGAAATGTGTGAAAAAAAGAGAAAAAACTTTTTGTGTGTGAAATGAAATTTTGAAAAGATTTTGTGCTCGTGTATCAAAGTGACACGTTAAACTTATCATTGTCATCCAAAGGAAAAAAATTATAAGAAAAAAACATCAGCATCATGAGACTCTTCAGAAGGAAACCGGATAGGCCAGTAGCACCCCCATGTTTGGTGTCATTGAGCCCTTTACAAAATTCTTTTGGGCCCTGAAACAATGTTAGAATCCGGGGGGACGACGCCACTTGGCGGAATTGAGGCGCCAATGTCAATGCCACCAAAGAGTCAAAGTAACGACTCAATTTTCTCTTCATCTGGGAATTCTACACCGAATCGGCCACAAAGTTTGCATATTAAACAAGCTGGGATGAAACAACAGCAGCTAAGTCAAAACCAAGGGAATAATGTGATGAGTCCGAATAAAACGCCGGTTAAAAAAGGTACAGAAAAAAAATTTATTTTTTAGCCTAATTTCAAACCCGTTTAAAATAATTTCAATTATTTTTTTAAATAAAAATTTTCGATAGAAATCTTGTATTTTATTTGTGTATCACGTTTAGAGTAGATTTCAATCAAAATCAATA
The DNA here is from genome assembly GCA_036850725.1 of Orchesella villosa. NCBI lineage: Eukaryota > Metazoa > Arthropoda > Collembola > Entomobryomorpha > Orchesellidae > Orchesella > Orchesella villosa. Next base: position 8,906 of record JAANSM010003489.1, on the reverse strand, counting down.
ATAATCTTTGAGAACTTTACTAACAAGGTAGTGAAGTAACAAAGGAAAAGTCTAAGTTTTATTTTTTATTTTATAAATTGAGATATATCAATTGATTACATGACGTTAAAGTTACACACTTTGTGTGCTATTGCCAAAAATCCATAAAAAATACAATGTAGGATTAGGTATTAGGCAAGCAAAAAAGGATAAACTTTTAATCCACTTTATATTTTTTCCACCTTTATTTTATCTCGACCAGATTTAACATATTTATTAGTGTGTGGATATTGGTAGTATTTTATTGTAGTTTAGGGTGATGTTGGATGTGTTATGTCTTGTGATGGATGTAATAATAATCTTGTGTAATGTAATTCTCATTACTTACTTACGTACTTGTGCTTAATTCGCATGCGCGAATCTAATACAAACATATTTTATACACAAGTTTTTTTTGGTGAGTTTCTGGCAAACGGCTTTTGAGTTGGCATTTGGCATTAAACATATATATAAAGCTGAAGCTTGATTCCTTTTTTGTGTAAGAAAACACATAACCGTCATGATAAACTACACACCATATTATACCACATATATATCTATTACTAATGGGAAGTGGGTGGGTTACGTAGGTACTTTAGGAGGATGCGACGGGTGTCCGTCTGTCGAAAAAAATATTTTCTATCAAATTTTATGCGTGTTTTATTTAATTAAAAAAGAATGTGATAACTTTAACCTGGTTTTAGTAGAAAAAAATTGTCATTTTTAATTTTTTGATTAAATGTCCGCTCCTTTTTTACACTCCGTTTTCTTTTTTGGATTTACCGAACCACTCAATTACTTCATTACTTCTCTTTTGAAATCTTTTTTAAATGAAATGAATCAATTTTTTATGCACACATAGAATTTTTTTCTTTTGTTTTTACGCAAGAGTAACTGAGTTAGCTACGATTCTTTTTCTTTTTTTAACAACGCGTGTTAGTAAAACACCTCCTTAGGTTATAATATATCTTATAAATTTAAACATGATAATAATATATGATATACGATATCACATCGCGCGGTTTGCTTTATTGATCCATCAACCAACATCAACATCATCATGATCATCATCTAAAAATGGTTTATTATCCAATCTAAAATTACATCTTTTAGATTTTCCTCCAAAAAATGAGAAAAAAAGTGTAATACACAATTAAATATTATGCTATTTTGCTACTAAAAAATAAGCCATTATATCATATCATATCATTACACTTCAGGAACAAATTGGCTAGCTAGATTATTGTTTATAATATTATTTTAGATTTTAATTTAAAAAATCTTTCACATTCGTTTACTTTAAATTGAATGCAATTTTTAAAAAGAAAAAATAGGCATTACATAAAGTTCAAGCAACACATTAAATGTGATGTAAGCCAGAGGAGATAATAAAGTTATTAAAAAAAATTTTAACTGGTTGATTTAGATGCCCCTCAAAAAATGTTAGCCAAAATCTTTGAAAACAAATGTGCCAAATTAAAATTAATTTTTTGATGTTCAATCTTTTTATATTGGTCAAAAAGATATCAAAATCTACTTCTAAATAATACAATTCCAATAAATTAATTTTTTATTTAAAAAAAATTAAGGGGTTTTATTACCTTTTCCCAAAAAATTTCTTTTTTGCTTTAAAACAAATATCAATATTTATGTGTGCCATCTGCTCGCACACGTCATATTTCACAGAAAAAAAGAGGGTATAAAATAATCAATATAAAAAAGAGATCGTTAACATTTTTTTCTTGAAAAACTAACAAGATAACCACGCACACCGCACACCACCCACCTAATATAAAAGCCAATCCATAATAATTATTTTTTGAAGCGAAGCCACACGCCACACGCCAAAAAATTACATAATATTTCACCAAAGAATCAATCTAGTCCACAGCTGAAATTGAACTTTACTGGAAATAAGTCTGAAATGGCGTTATGCTCGCCCATTTTTTCCCTTCATCCTTAGGGAAATGTCAACAACACATAATTATAATGATATTATCTTCCTCCATCATCTCTTTTTATCTATCGCATGACAAAATTATTATGCGATATTATATAAGTTCGTAAAAAAATTATAATGGAGCCGGATATTAGCTTCAAAATTATTCTGTCAAACTTGAAGTTCCACTCCACTGCTCGATGCTCTTGTTGTAAAGGAATGTGGTGAAACAACGCCTTAACCCTTAAAGAGTAAAATACCTGGGTAGATATTTTGATATGAGATGATGATGATACCGTACACGCAAGCAGCACGCTAGAGTCTCGCCCCACATCTTCTTCCCTACTTCTCTATTACACGCTAAAATATTTTTATATGTCATATTCATTTAAAAAGTAAATGTATTTTTCATTTTCGGCGTGTAACATCAGCATCCTCTCCCAAAAAAAATATTTTTCTAGACTGGCGTGTCATTTTGCCAGACGAATTTTACTAGTTAGAAAGGAAGAAGCAGGTATTAAACAAAATGAAAATGAAGGCATTTTAGTTTTGTTATTGTTGATGATTATGATGATGACTCAGCTTCAGCTTCTTAACTAATCCTTAAAAATACCTCGTAGCAAGTGAGTGGAACAAGTGTTTTTTGGTTCATTGTTCTTTTCTCCGACCCTCCTCCTCTTCAACATCCTTTTTCCTTTTTTTTAAATCTCACGCAACATCAATTCATCTCACAAATAAACCCTTATAAATAAGAAGAATGCCATTTTCAATTTCACCACTTAAAATTATCCTGATTATAATTCTCATCCTTTTTTTCTTTCTCCAGGTTTTTCAACTTGGTCAAAAAAGATGGGTAAAACATGGAACCAACTTAAAAACGCTGGGGAGATCCGTCTCTCCGCATCCGGTGAGTTGGAGACTGCCACAACGCCTACAAACTCTTCTCAACATCCCCTTTCCGAGCTCACTTCTAATTTGAATTCAATCCCTTCCTCAACCTCAGCCTCAGGAGCTCCTTCATCAGCCCCCGCCCCAGTTTCAAAAGGAGAGAAAGAAAAGAAATCCAAAAATAACACATCAGGAGGAACAATTCATCGGCAGTGGCGCCTCGTTTTGCGCAATAATAAAGAGCATCATCATCAATATTATCCGCATCATATTCAACAGCCTTATCTTTCTCATGTGCAGCCCACCTCCCTCGTCCAAACGTGCTCATCCCCTTCCTCAAAACAAGCTTCAAATAATCCCAAACCTTCCTCCAAAACTTCATCCAAACAGAGGAAGAGCTTAGACGTTTATATGAAACCTTGCTCAGCCTCAGAAGAAAATTTAGGTTCGCTAAATTGTTCAGGTGGAAACGCTCCTGGAGGAAATAGTGATAATCGAAAAAGCAGAAGTGGGAAATCCACTGGGACCTCCAATCTCTTAGCAAATGACGAGTTTTATGTCAATTTAAAAGATTATTCAGCCCGAAAATGTGCCACGCTCAAGCCCCCTTCGTCAAAAGAAAGGAAGTCAAAGGTAGATCGAGTTGAGTCTATAAAAGGAATGTTAATGTTGAATCGAGGGAGTAAAAGCCCTGCTCGAGGTGGTGCTAACGCTAATCCTAGACGTTTATATGAAACCTTGCTCAGCCTCAGAAGAAAATTTAGGTTCGCTTAATTGTTCAGGTGGAAATGCTCCTGGAGGAAATAGTGATAATCGAAAAAGCAGAAGTGGGAAATCCACCGGGACCTCGAATCTCTTAGCAAATGACGAGTTTTACGTAAATTTAAAGGATTATTCAGCCCGAAAATGTGCCACGCTCAAACCCCCTTCTTCTAAAGAAAGGAAGTCAAAGGTAGATCGAGTTGAGTCTATAAAAGGAATGTTAATGTTGAATCGAGGGAGTAAAAGCCCTGCTCGAGGTGGTGCTAACGCTAACCCTAATCCTGATAAGGAAGCTAAGCATCCTAGTTCAAATTCCAATAATAAAAACTCCTCTTCATCTTCTTCTGGTGCTCCTCAATCCTCTTCTTCCTCCTCCTCAAAACATTCTTCCTCCAAAGAATCCAAAGAATCCTCAAGTAACTCTGGTGGAGGCACCTTGCGACTCGTTTCCTCCACCCTCCGACGCCCCCACTTGAACCGCCACTCCACCCAAAACACCACCTCAGCAACGACCTCCTCTTCCACCTCCTCCCACCTCAATAGCTCACCCCTCTTCCGCTCCTGCTCTACCTCCACCCTCCCTTCCTACATTGCCGGAGAAGACCCCGCTTCCGACCTCGATCTCATGTTAGGATTTAACAATTCCACATCCATCTCCACCTCCTCCGCATCAGCCTCCATCTCAATCTCTACCTCAGGTCATTGGAATGCCTCCACCTCCTCCTTTTCACAAATATCCCAACATTTATCTTCATCAAATGGAAAATTATCGAGCCTCCAAAACCCCTCTTCAAATCATCATAATAATAACAACAATTTCTCATCCTAAATCCAAAATGCTCATGTTAGGCGCTTCTTGCTACGGCGTCTGCAATGGAAATAATACAAACGGTGACTCAGGGAGTAGCTCAGTTGTATGCTCCCCAACAAAAAAGTCTGCAAGTGTTGATAACATTGTTGGGATGCTCTCAAGTAGTAGCAGCAGCTGCCCAACTGTTGCAGCAACTTTATTATCAAGTTTAACAACAACAACAGGAGTAGGAGCAGGAGCAGGAGCAATTTCATCGTCATTATTATCAACATCCACATCCACCAGCAGCACCGGAAATGACGTCAACTCAAACTCAAGCTCAACAAAAAAGTTTGGTTTTCCTCATGGTTTCGTTCGCTCTAAACTTACTGTCTTGCCTGAAGAAGCTATTCATAATATTCATCATCAAAAACTTCTTGTCTCCTCCGTCTCAAGCGATAGTGTCCATTTAGCTCTTGCTGAGTGCAGTGCGAATTCTAATTCCAGCTCAGGAGTAAGCTCAGATTGTAGTAGTAATGGGAGTGGAGGAGGTGGTGGCTGTGGTGGCGGTGGAGGGAGACCTCAAAAGCCTGCAAGTTTAAACCTTAATAATTCAGAAGGAAAATGTCAGAGTTTAAGCTTAAGTCATTCTTTCAGTAGAATTTTAAATAGGAGTGGAAGTCACGAGGATACGCTTCAAAGTAAATCAGAGGCGAGCACACCTACTTCTACATCCACCTCCGGGAAATTGGGGAGTTCCCTAATATTTTTTAGGGGGAGAAGACACTCCTCATCCAAAAGGAGTAGGAGTAATAGCCCAACTGTTAGTAGTGCTGGAGGAAGTGTTGTTAATGTGAGTGGGTGTGTTGGGAGTTCCCCTCAGGTGGTGGCTTCTTGTGGGGGAGGACCTTTAAGTTTTTTGAGGGGGAGTACTCCAAGAAGGAGTCAGAATAGTAATAACAGAGATAGAGACATTCAAAGTAAGAGTAACTCTTGTGAAATGTTGTTGGATGAAGGGGTGAAAGGGAAAAGGGAAGGGGATGAGGGGGTACCCAAAAGTGGGGGAGGTGGAGGAGGAAGGAGGGGAAGGGATGGGGGGAAAAGACTTTTCCCAAGGAGTAGCAGTGTTGATCATTATGATCATGATGATTACCAAGATGATAACGATGATCAAGTTCAGATTTCGGGGAGCACCTCAACAATCCTTTTAGATGGTGGTGGTGGCGGAGGAGATAACTGTAGCAGTGGAGGGAGTAGCGGGACAGGAGATTGTCATAAAGAAGTTTCTCCTGCTTCTTCAACTTGTCATTTATCTAATTCAATGAGTCATCAACAACCACAACCACCTCACGTCACTGTGTCAACGGCAGGAAGTCTTTTGCTTTCAAATAATTCACATTCTTCAGCTCCACCAGCAGGGCCACCTCCCCCTATTCCTGGAGGAGGGGTGAATAATCCACATCCACATCCACCTCCTCTCGTAAATGGGATGGTGGTCGCCTACATTTCTAGTAACGAATCGGGCTACGATTCCGACTCAAATAAAAATCTCGAAGAAAATAATCAAATTTTAAATCCACCTCAAAATCATCCTAATAATTTAACCTCTTCATCTTCTTCAACCCAACCAAAAAGTGTGGAAGTGCTTTTAGAAACGAGGAAAAATGCTCCCTCAATTTTGATCTCGAAACAAGGAGATTCTCCAAGAAATTCTTCTTCTTCATCAGCCCGTTGGGAACTCGGGCTTGCCCCGATTCCAACAATTTCTCCTTCCAAAAATGCAGTTGTCCGAAGAAAAAGTGATTTAGCAAATGCCATCATCACCCGGCAAGGAACGGCGCAGCCTATTAGCTCCCCAGGGTATTGCTCCCTTGCCTCTTGTGCCAATCCCCAAGAATGTGATAAGAATCTCCCAGTTTCTTGCTGTGCTTCTTCAGGTTCTTCTGGGAGGCTGTCGCAGCAAGAGCTTTATCATCAATATCATTTAAGCACTCATCATCACCGTCAACAAGTGCCACCTATGCTTATCTCGAGTCAGAATCATAATCAAATTCATAACCAAAAAGTTCAGTGGATGGAATCTCGAGAAATATTTAGGCTTTATGCGAGTGGAGCCGGAGGAAATAGTGGGAATGGGAGTGGTGGTAGCCCTTCTCCTTATCTCATGATGCAGAATTCAGGGACGGCAACGCCTCCACCTCCACCGCCCCCACCTCAAAGTCAAGCTTCAGCAAAGAAAAAGTTCCAACTCTTGCAAATCTCTAAAGAACCCAATGAACATTTAGGGATTTCATTGGGAGGAGGAGATAACCTCAATTCTAAAGTGGGAGGAGGTAACAACGTGCCTGAGCATTTCGTCCAGAGTTTACGAAGCGAGAGTCCTGCTAAACGGTAAGAAAAATTGGGGAAAAAATAAAAAATAAAATGAAAATTCAGAATTTCAGAATTATATATATTTTTTTCTTTATTTTTTGAGTAGGGACGGTCGTATTGAGCCAGGCGATGAAATAGTCAACATAAACGGGAAACGAATTCGTGGTCTCTCCTCCGAAGAAGCTTCCCTCGTCCTCTCCTCCGTTTCCCAAAACTGTCCCCAGTTGGAGCTCTTAATCGCCCGGGAGTCCAAAAAACCAACAAGTCTGGATTTAATTGAGCCTTCACCAGAAACATTCCTTCCTAGTCTCACATGTTTGGATAGTATTGAGCTAAATTCTTTGCCTCCACCTCCCCTCTCCTCAGGGCCAGCTTCCTTAGGAATCCGAGGTGGCTATGGTTCCTCCTCAACCGGAAATTATCCTCATGAAACAATTGTTGAGCAAAGCGACGAAAGTTTAGAAAATCAAAATGATTCTGAAGTTGGAACAGGAATTCCTACACCAACTCCTTCCCAAACGACGGAGGGAGGAGGGAATGATGACGAAGAATTGAGGAAGGTAACGCGGAGAAGGAAACTCCCTTCATTTTTGATGATGGGTGGAGGTGTTGATACGCCTTCTCCTTCAAATTATCCACATCATCAACTCCAACATCCTGGTGGATATTTTGGGGGTTCGTCAGTGGAACCAATGTCGATGGATGGAGGTGGCAACCTCCTTCCCACCTCTATTTCAACAACAGTTCAAAAGAGAAATAGAAGACATAGCACGCTCACCTATTATAATGCCGATGCGGATGCTATTAACGCGGGATTTGCGCCTTATCCTTTGCCTCATCATTTGGGTGGGGGTGGAGGAGGTGGCGCCGGAGAAAATAGTCATAATCATCACCATCATCTTCATCATCAAAGCAGTTTGGCGCTGGGTGGAAGTGGAGATCCACTTCCGAATTATTACTTAACGGCGAGCACCATTTGCACGTTGCCAAGGAAATCTAAACAGGATAAGAATGGGGGACCGCCTTATAAAGTTGTTACCATCATTTTTGAGAAAGGAAATGGCAAAAAGGGATTGGGGTTTTCGATTGTGGGGGGAAGAGATAGTCCGAAAGGAAGCATGGGGATTTTCGTCAAGACCATTTTTCCTAATGGGCAAGCCGCTGAGAAGAATAGTTTGTATGAAGGTGAGTAAAACAAAAAATTTTTTTTAAAGACGGGTGTAGAAAAGTAGCGAAAGGGAATTTTAAATAATTTTTAAAGTTTAATACAAAGCTGAGCACGAGTTTTTTTTGAAGATTTTGTTCCTTTTCTTTGAATAACTCTCATTTTTTTAAGTTAAAAAGTTGGAAGTGACGCAGTTTTAAATTGTGAAAAAATTAATTAAATGAAAGAGAAGGACAGACGTTCAAGTCAGTCTTATTAAGTGTTTTCCCAATTCTTTTTCTCTCAATGAAATCCAAATCAAGTTAAAAAGCGAGCAGAAATATCAAAGTTGAATAGAGTTAAAAGAGAGAACAATAGAAAAAAAGGAAATGGGAGCAATACCAATAATTTCCCTAAATTTTTCCTTCCTCTTCCTCTCTTCTTCTCCGTGCGGCTTTCACACAAACAATATGTAATTTCAACAAAACACCCAACTCAATCCAAATTCAACCCAAATGAATTGCATTTGTTGGGATTTCTGTTTTTACAATGGTTTTTTTTTCTATTTTGTTGTCCATGCACATTATTATATAATGCAACCAAAGGGCAAAACCAACAACCAAACTGACGCATAAACAATGACGTAATGTTAGGATTTAGGACTAACAAAGCTCTATTCTTTTCATTTCCTTTAAATCAAAATGGAAAAATTAAAAGGAGGTGGAAGTGGAATCCCGTATAAAAGTGTGCATTACCTTTTCTTTCTTCCTGATTGAGACTTTGAGTGACGGCTATAGAGGCTCTGGCTCTATATTCTCTCACAATCAGTGAAAAATCCCACGATTTATCAACGGAATTCTGAACACCTAAGACTACGATGATAATTGGTTGTTGTAAAGGGCAATGACAAGGAAAAGAAAAGAAGAAAAAGAATGAAATGATTATTATACCTTTTTTTCACTTCATTTTCTAACTTTTATCCCGTTTTTTCT
>JAANSM010003488.1:0-12810 GCA_036850725.1 Orchesella villosa | reverse complement strand
GCATTTTAAATGGCAGAAAATATTTTTCTTCGATTCTCATACAGAATCATTACCTGATCACAGGGGAATGGCTTACCACTTATTGTGACTTATTATTAAGGGGAGTCATAAGTTCAAATGTACTAAATGACCAATTGTCAATCAGAAAAAAGTTTTAAAATTTTAAAAATTTGTCAGAATACAAGCTTTCAGTAGATATTTCCTATATGTTTACATATCTTGTTAACAACTCCAGTTAGTGATGAATTTTATCCAGAATCTGAAATCTACCTCCAGTTAGTGTTTCATAACAACATAACTGTTTTACAGTTTATGCGGTTTATGCCATCATTATCTGCATCGGAGTCTATCGTCAATCATAACTGTTCGATTATTTCAAACAACGATCATTTGTATTTGCGTGAATTTTAAATCTGTGTGAGCTGTGGGTATTCCTTGAAACAACAGTATCATTTATGCTTACATTGTCATAATCAGCAAAAAAAACATGAAATCCAAAATTAGGAGGTTTGAATCTACTCTTTATATTTAGTTCCTTTCACTTGAAACCACAAATGCATACAGATCTTACTAAATTAAGTATTGTTAAATGTATTTATACGATTTGCGATTCATTTTCCATCATAAATTGCAACATTCAACATTGATTTCTGTTGTATTTCTGAAAATGCTACAAAAAAGTTTGTCTACTTCATGAGCAGCTTCCATTTTTTGAATGCATAATATAATGGAAGTATATGATTGTGAAGAAGTCTTACTACTGGTGACTAGCATGACGATTTCGTGAAGTACGAGTAAAGTAGAATTAAAAGTTTTTGCAGTTATTAGATTTTTCGATTGTGCAAACCAACTGCAGAGACAGAAAACTTTTTGTGACCCATTCTATATTATGCGACTTATAGCAAAGATCACCTATATGAACTTATAAGAAATTGCAAGTTTCATGTTTCAGGTTTATTGCTTTTGTGAAAAGAAGTAATTGCCATAATATACATACAACATAGATGAATCCACAGAACAAACTGTGATCGCAAGTAAATATATTTTGCATAATGAACAGCTTTGTTAGGCAAATAATAAAAATCAGTGTGATGCAAACTTTAAAAAAATATGATGATGACGATGATGGGTAGGATATGTGTGTGGTGGTTACTATATTATCACGCATCAATATTCCATCTTCAGTCTCTAATATTATCATCAGCATATATACTTCACCTTTGTTCTCGGGACAGTTTCATCTAAATGATTTCTTCAGTCATCATTATAGCCCCAATAATAAGGCACACGGAGTGTTACTTTAAATGAGCATTGCACAAAATTATCACATGCCAATATTTTAGTAAGATTCATTGCACGAAAAACAGTCTATTCCTTTATCCTCATGCAAACCTATAAAATCTAACAAACATGCTATGCATTCTTCTTCAAAGAGATGTTTGAAGTTCAGTCTTGTAATCCAATAAAGATCATTGGGGTCCGCTTCCCTATTACGATCAAGTTTCGTCAAAACAGAAAAAGAACTCAAATAAAAACTACACACACGTCATATTGTCACAATGAGCATTTACTATATCAATGCTATAAAAACAAGTACATGAAGAGACAAGAGACGAAGACGACTTGGACTTTTGAGATAAAGTCACCAGTAACATTAAGCTTCTGAAAAATGTTCACAATATGCCATAAAATCAACCTGTCTTGACTTAATATGGGATGATAGTTGCCACCATTGCTATTAAACTATAATTGTCATTATTTGTTCAAAGTTGTGCAGTCGTCTTCCATGATTAATAATATGCATTAGTTAGTTGAAATAAGATATATAATGCAAGTTTAATATTATGTATGTATACATCTTGGCAGGTCTTTTTTACTGTCAAACTTTACCAATATAGCGAATAATATGGTATCTTCTGAATATGATTGGTAGTGATTATATACGCTAAGCATATCACATCACTATATAATCGTGGTTAGCAAAGTTAACTACCACACACATAGAGAACATAATCAACCTTCAACTCTACAACTATAATCTGAAGTGCATTGTAATTAATATTCATACTGATGCAACAAGTTGACATGACTTTGGGGAGGTTTGCAACATTTACACAAAATCTTCGGCTTTTTAATGTATGATGCTCATTTTTGTTTGTTTATACATGCGATAGGAATATGGTGTCACGATGTCAATAACATGAAAACGTATAAAGTTCAGAATATGTACTATATCTATATCAGATCTATACCTTCGAGCATCACCATGTTTCACAAGATAAAGATTTATAAATATTAAGAAAAGGCCAAAAATTAAGGGAGCCGAGCTGAATGCAGTGCCACGTAAAAAATACCCTCAGCCTTCAACTGTCATGTCTCTATAAAAGGCTTACTACTGGGGTATGGGTCATGTTAGTTTGGTTGAGGAATTCGCCAATTTCAGTGCTCACCAGTTTGGATACTTTACTCATAATGAAGCAATTTGTAAGTAATAGTTTTGGGATTTTGTGAAATTTTCTGGCTTGATTTCTAGGAAGTGAACGTGGATTGAAATTTTTATTTTCAGCTTGTTTTCGCTGCTGTTGTGGCTGTAGTTGCCGGAGGTGGGAGCGGTGACGTCGATGATCAACTGCTAGCGCGTGTTGCCCAGATTTTGGGATCTAGTGGAGGATCCTCCTCTGGAGGTGGCGGGGGTGGTTCATCTGCCTATTCTGCCCCTTCATCCTTGTCCAGCTCCTATGGAGCTCCATCTGGTGGACCTTCATCCTCTTACGGAGCACCATCAGGTTCCTTCAGTCGTGGAGGTGGGGGCGGAGGAAATGGAGGTGGAGTGCAAATCGGAAATCCCGAGCGTGCTTCCAGGGTGGCAGAATTTGAACTTTCATCAGGAGGAAACTCTGGAGGAGGTGGAGGTTTCCGTTCCCAATCCCAATCTTATGGAGCGCCATCTTCCGGTGGTGGTGGAGGTGGTTACAGCCGTGGAGGTGGGGGCGGAGGAAATGGAGGTTCTGGAATCCAAATAAGTCAACCGGAAAGGGCTCAGCGCGTTGCCGAATTCGATCTTGGTGGGGGTGGGGGTGGTCGCGGGGGCGGAGGTGGATCTTTCCGTAGCAGCGGGGGATACCAATAAACAATGGTTCGGAACATGAACCAAAAATCTCCTTGAAATCTTGTCATCCTCTCACAGTCCGGAAACTTATATGAAAGACACTGCATTTTTTTCATTTACGACTTATCTATAATATAATGTTTGTTAATTAAAATGTATGCAGTGGGAAATAAATATATTTTGTTATTCATATATTACTTTGATTCGTTGAAATAAACAACCATTTTGATGAACAAAAAATATGCAATTCTCTGTTCAATTAACTTAGCTTGTAATTGAATCTTACTTTAAAGTCTTTCAAGATAGGCACGGATATTTATTCACTCATTACAAATATCAAAGTAAAAATATATTCGATGCTAAAGATTAAACAATATATAGTTAGTTATATCTGGAATGGAAGATCAAGTAAGAAAGGCTTACTACTTACGATTTAAATGAATTCTCAATCAATGAACATAAGTTTTTGTGATTCATCTATCATTTACGTACAGTGACAGTTTTCATTTAATATTCCAGTTAATGCTTCTTGCATACTATACCTTCCGTTGCATCGAATCGTATAATTACTGTACTCTCAATTGACTCAGGATTTGAGAAAATAGAAATTGAAAGAGTGCGAAAAAAATGTCGTTTATGTAACTAACTGTACTATTATATTTTGTATTAGGCCATTGTATTGATTGGAAAGTGTTGGCGTAAGGTAATTTCAGATATGTTTATTTTATGGTTTATAAACCAACAAATTATCTAAAATAGGTTTACTGATGGCGACAAATTTGAAGTCGTTTACTGTTGTCACCGCCATCCTTATACTCACAATGAACACGATCTGAAGACTTGGAATTATTGGCAGTTGAGTAATAATTACTAAATAATGTCTTGTCATATAGGATGAGCTCGTTAACTGGTATCAAACGACCATGTCCTGGCTTGCTTTTGAAAATGCATTGTAAAGCATCCGAGCTATGGTCTTTTATAGGAAGGCCTAATTGTCTTTCCTAAATAGTTAGCGAAAATAACAAAAAAATTATTACAGTTTTAATTATATTACATCATTACTACACATCATATTATTACAGCATATTACTGTGCTTATAATTTGAAGTTACTTACAAATTCAATTCCAACGTTAATTTGACTCCCAACAAATCCTTTCCATTTTACGGTACCCACTTCTGGACACCCCTCGAAATACCAAACTACTTTATCTCCTAGTTTAAAATCTGAAAAAAAAAAAAAAAATTACAGGTCATGTATTTATATGTAACAGAAATGAAATATTCCACCATTTTTTTTATAAAATCTTTCACCTGTACCTCTATTTTCCAGTGGAATGTTATTAACGGTATCAGGTTTTTCATTTCGAAGTTCATCAAAAGGATCCATGAACGTTACTGATTTGCGTTTTTCGTTAAAAGTAGTACTAGAATTTACTAGAGCATCAGAATTTCGGATGGCCGAAGGCAACCTTACATTTACAGCTGAGCTGGTTTTGAGATCTACATCTGCATTCAATAAATTCAAGTACATTTGTAAATAATAGGGCTCCTATTTTGACTTGGACAATTGTCCAAGTCCTAAGGGCTCAAGTCATTAAAAGATGGAGGACAACCCTTTCTTTTATCACTATTTGAGTACAAAATTGTAATTCTTATAGTTTGAGTAGAACTCTGAATCAAGCTTGTCAGCCTAGTTTTTGTCTGAATTATTTCCATTTTTATAGGTATTTTAAATAAATACTGGAACTTTAGGGCTGACATGCTCTATATTGTACACGTTATATTATCCCAGTCAGGGACTTCACCTACGGCAATTATTTATAATGCGTAATATATACGCTGCGTATTCAGTAATAAACAAAACACAGGTATAAAGAATACAAGTACTATATAGCGTGAATGAACACAAAAGCCTTAATTGATTCAGTGTTAATAACCATAATAAAAACTTCTTTGTCACCTTGAGCTGCATTTGTAGCATTAATGTCTTCAACATGAGTTGTTTGCACGTTTTCAAGTTGCTCAATCTTCTGCACATCATCATTCTCATTTGGTGTTTCTCTACCCTTCAACTTTTCATTTGATAACAAAAGTTCTTCATTCTTTGATTTCAGCTCTGATATTTCTTCAGACTGCTTCTCCAAAACACTTCCTAATTCCACACTTTGTTCCATGAGCGAATTCAACTCGGTAATTGATCCTTTCAGTGATTCCACTCCTTTCATAAGTTCTGCTATTTGATTAGCATGAGCTCTGTAAGTTATAAAAGTGTTAATTTGATCAAAAACCATCTTATAGTCAATATAAAACTAGGATAATTAATAAAATACTAAGTAAACCTTTTTGGAGAATCTATTAAGCGTTGAAGCTTAGTCGGGGTTTCATTTCCTTTGATGGAATTAGCTTCTGAATTTTTCCTGTCCAAGTCTTTCATCAAATTATCAAGTTGCCCCATGACGCGTGCTAGTTTTTGTTGAAAGGCTGCAGAGGATAGATGTTCCATGACACCACCACTATTTTCAACCGGAAACAGTTGAATGAGCTCGTATATGTAAATTAGTTGTTTGCATGATGGACATCGCATTCTGTAAATAATGAAGATAATTTTAGGAAGTGATTTTCAGAGAATATTCAAATCAAGTGTATATTTTGCATTGACTATATTATATGCCACTACAACCACCACCAGGACACTACCTTCCTGCAATCAAATTAGCAACCCCTGAAGCAAATATTGCAAGGACGATGATAAATAATGAAAACGAAATTAACAATTGTACTTTTAATACCCAGGCTGTGCATTCATATATGCTAATACAGTATATTTTGCATATTCTTGCTAACTTGCTTATGGAAGTTTATTTACTTACATTGAATCAGTGTTGAGATTCATACTTTGCGAAAGCCAAACACTAAGGCAAGGGTAATGAAATAAGTGTCCACATTTAGTAGCAACAATTGAATTGTTCTTTCCTTTTCTCCGACCCGATACATTGTTACTCGCTGCAATATTGTTTGAAGGAGTGCTTTGACTGAGTTGATGATGTGGTGGAGATACCTCTTCACTGATCTTGAGAAGGTCACGACAAATCACACAAATGAAGCTCATTGAAAAGCTGCTACTTTTGTGTCTACCTCAGAGAATCTCAAAGACCTTCTTTTGTGCTTCCTCTTGCGATTTTTTTGGCCCTAATAACAACAAAAACTATGCCACTCCACACTTTTACAACAAACTTTAAAGACACACTTTATTCTCACTCACTCACTATTCTCGTTACGGACGGACTATTGAGGATGGGAAAAAAAGTGACACGTAGAGATGATGATGATTTCATTTGCCAACTGAAATCATGAAGAGAACTAAATTCAGGAATTGAAGATGGGTTTTGCAATCTTTACATTGCCATCTAAGAATAGCTTCTGTCAAATCTAATGCCAGACGACATAGATTGTGTTGCAACTCGAGATAAGCGTGTATCGCATACCATTTTATTCTCTTTTCTTGGCTTATATGCTCTTGTGTGCTGTTTCTCATATGTTTTCGCACATGAGATATTGCTCATTTATTTTATTTACATTATCAACTGAGAATCAAAATAACGACCCAAATTATTGGCATGATCTTCCAAGCTCTTATAAAAAGATGGGAGTTCAACAAGAGCTGATAACTTCATACTACTTCAACTACACTTCAGACTAGGCCACTTCTTGGGGAACCCGAAACTCGAACTTCGCTATAACAAGCTATTAAAATCAAGTTGGAGCTCAAGTATTCGAAATATAAGTAGCTGTTGATAAAATATGGCTTGTAATGAAATTAAATATTATTCTATGGCCAAGAACATAATTTTTTTTGAAGTAGGATGAAGAAGGATGACTTTCATTGCAAAACCTATTTCAGTCAACGGTACTCAAATTTAAGGTACGCGTTCAAGAAAGTGTACAGGAGAATGAGTCACATTTTCCATGTTATTTATTGAAACACGAGTTTTGCGACTGCTTTGCAAAGTTTCTATAGTATGGGGTTGTAGGAGTATGGGTAGAATTGTAGTCTTTATTTTTGTACAAAGTCTCATCATGACAAAGAAAAAACGGATGAGTTGAATCAGCAGAGTTGGTGCCAGGGAAGCTTCTTACTTATATGAATGGTGTGTGCTTTCCTCAGTCTCACAAGAGAACGTTGTGGGAAGTAGGGAAGGAGCAAATGAGCAAGACACTCCAGCAAGGAGTCGTCGTGTCTGTAACTAGCTAGTGAATTTGTGTGCAATGTGTGTAGATCGTATTTGTATTATTAAATCAAATCCTTCTTTTTTAACGAAGTAATTTGACTCTGTGACCAAGGAATTGGGTTATTACTGCTGCCCCTACTTGTTCCTGATACTATAGCTTCGACTTGTCCATGGCTTTTCCAGTTTACCCATTGCCTTTTATCATATCACAAACATCACTCACACCACATACATGTCTGATCCAATAAAATGAAAACTACACAACACACTACCACATCACAAGCATCACCATCATCATCATCATCAACCATATCAGTCAAACTGTATTGTAAGCGAGTCTCCTAAAAAGACAAGGATAAAGGCGACGGATGTTTCGTAGTAAAGGTTTGATAGCATTCGTTCAAGTAAAGAAAAGGGAAAATGAACTTTTATTAGAACTGGCTAAAGCACGTATTATGTATGTTTACACAGTTAAAAACTAGACATGTTCTATAGGATATACACAAGCTAGCTAACCAGTTAGATTACAGTTACGGTTTATTTTGACTTGGTTGTTTCGCCCTGGTGGTGTTTACTCTCTTGTCCGATTAATCAAATGTTTTCTTCTTCTTTACCACCATTTCCTCCAGTTAGACACCAGAGCTTAGCAGCTTTAAGCTTGGATATTGCTCATAAAGCCCATTAATAAGAATAATAATAGTAATAGAAAATGGGAGATCTTTGCGGCTTTAGTACTATGAAACCATCATATCTTTCGAATGCACTACGTACTACAACACTTACTTTTCATATTGCCATCCTACGCAAGAATTACATTTCAAGTTTTCCAGCACAAAAAATTATGTATGTTGATGTGACTCTCATTCTCTTCTGTGCAATGGAATGGAACTCCCATTGAAAGCTTAACTACTCTGTGTCATGAAGTCTACACATGCACAAAATTTTCTTAGTTCAACTCAACACTCTTAACGAAGGAATGCCAATTATTTCGGTTGGTAATGATGGTTTACTTTACTTCTTCTGTCTGAATGATTCTCATTTCATTCTTCCTCTTTAGGCTCCTCGAGTTTAGATGATGTCATGTTACGTACACAACGTGCATTATGTATTTTTGCTCCCTTGTTTAGCTGCACTTGACGTGGACACAAGTGAGCAAGAAAAAAAAGTTGTTCAAGTGATTCCAGAAATAGGAACTTCAGTAACAAAGATTTGTCTTGAATGAAACTCAGTCTGTAAATGGAAATGAAGAAGAGGACACGAGGAGGGACTTTGGAGAGACATGAATTACCCACTATATAGCTACGACTACATAGTAGTACTTTTAGAGTTTACTTGTGACTTGAGTTTTGCATGCATTCATGTCGAATGTACTTACTTGCTGGTATGTGGAGGGTTTTTTGTTAGTTTACTTTACAAAACTTTTTGCTATAGTTTTGTTTTCTTTTCTGCATTGCAGAAGAGCAAGGACCTGGTTTGTAGACCCCATGAGTACTTTTCCAGAGTATGGGTTATTATTATTATACTGAGCACTAAACCAACTACATATTATGTTTGTCATCTGTATTATATAGACCATCGCTACGACACAATAACTGGCTAATAACTAATGAGAAATATGCGTGTTGTTAGCATGATCTAGTATAAATGAAAACTCTCATAGGTATTCAGAAAAGGTTTTTTTTCTGACAATATTTGCATTGTTGGAATGCAATATGCTATTAAATATTATGAAGACTGAACTGACTGCAGATATTATGATGGCTTGTGTTATGTACTACATATAATAATATATAGTATATAGTATGACTTTGACTTAAATGATTACATAGGAAACATACTTCCGAACCCATGTCACTTTCCATGATGCGAACTCACTCACTCAGTCACAGTCAATCGCGTATATGGAGGTATGCAATCTGGTTCGGAAATTGCGATTTTTGTTACGTTCTCCAGTAACATCGTAAGACTGACATAACTAGGTCCATTTCTTCTTTATATATCTACAGCATTTTGTGTATTTTATGGAAATATTCAAAACCTAGACTAAACAATTGGTTGAAAAGAAGTGAAATATATGGATTCACTCTAAGTCTGATGGATTATTCCCAGTCATGACAGTAAGTAGGTGTGTAAAATAAATGCATAGCTGAAAGTGTGGATTTATGAACATGATATATATATATATATATATATGCATAGGACAGACGCACACATTTCATAACAAAGTGCATGCAGCCTTAGTAAGTACCTTAATAACAACCTTGCTTTAAAAATATGTAAAATAGCTTCGACGCAATGTATAAAAAACTTTTATAACATCCTAAAATATAATGTACTTCATGTCTAATCTCCTCCTCCTCTTCGCAAAAACTAGTACAAACGGCGCAATCCTGGGTGCAGAAATCAATACTCTACAAAGTGACTATGGGCCCAACAATAAATTGTTTGCAAGAAATGTGAAAGTATATGTTATGAAAAAAAATTCCAACACACTCTCAACATTTTTCTTTGGAAACTTTTATGCAAGACACCCAATGATAAAAAAGAAATGCATGGACTGTGTGTGTGTATCGGCGTTGAATAGAAAACATTTTATATTTTGATACGTGTATGTCCAAAATGAAATGCTGAAACTACTTTCTCCCTAACATAAAATTGACAAGTTGACTGCGCCATATCCTGGAGAATGGCAACTATTGTAAGAGAAGTAAATTAGGAGCTAATACTACTATTTACTTTCTATTTTTATTGTTAGTTTTCACTACCCCAAGCCCCAAACACAATGCACCACTTCAGAATATCATTCAATATATATTACATTATGTAGATTGTCTAAATGTAAATTCTGTTTTTCATTCAACACAAAAGTACACACCTTTATATACTCACTGAACTAGTGCCAGTGGTTCACAGTGGAACATTTATGTGACTACTGACGGTATCAACTAACAATAATGGGCACATTAATCAGTTTACAGAAACAATAGCTTTCAGAAGTTCCAATGTAAAAGTGGAGAATAAATACCAATACATTAAGTACTGGCCCCCAGGGTGCACTAATTCACATTTTCTATATATGCCTTACAACTCCACACTCGTTCGTATACACTACATTAATTTGCATGACGAAAAATCAAAGGCTCTATTATTTTTCACCGGTCAAAGACAAAGACCTAACACCCAAGTTGTACTAGTAGTGAACAGTAGTGGTATTGGTAATGCGGAAATCTTTTGTGAAACTTTCCTGCATACTTTACTCACGATCATGGCATTTGGTGCAGCACGCGAAAAGCAAACACAACTCCATCCTTCACTCTTTTTATGCATAAACGATAGGTACTGCAAAGTGTGCAAAGAATCTACTGTAGAAATAATATTTACTTTCAAACTTGGTCATATGCGGGTGCGGTGTTCTTATCAGAATAATAAAAAACCCCTTCCTATTTCCATGAAATGCCAATGAATTGCTATATAGAAGAGAACAAGCAATTGCCTATTTTTGTTCTCTTTTGTTGAAACGTAGAGGAGTAATAATAATATAGCAGTCTTGGCATATACTGTTATGTAAAACTTGCAAGCAATATAAGAAGTAACCTGCCATCATATGTCATACACAACAAAGTATGGATGCAAAGAATTAGAATAAATATCATGTCAACTGGGAATAGCTGGATGTCCATTAATAAAGGAACACACACATGGCATGACTTCTTTACGACTTTGCGTAAGTGAAAAATTGAACTGTCAGGTGCACGTACTTATTGAATAGAGTAATAGACTTGCATGCATAAAATATGTGCAATTTCTCTCATTCATAAACTCAAACAGGGGCTTATATAGCTGTACTCTGTACACCTGGGAGGCATAAAAAAGTCACATATATTAATCAAACGATAGGAATCACTGAGTGATGTCCTTTAGTGTTCCGATGTAATCAATAAGATTAATACTTGCTTGATTCAGGAAGAAACTCGCATATGAAATTCTACCTCAGCCGTGTATACAGATTGATTCTACGATATGACAATATATTGTTCTTCACCATCATCGTGTACTTTAGTATCTAGTATAGAAGACGCATATCAAATATCAACATCAATTTATAAAGTGCACAATAATGCACACAAACTGCACTTCTGAAAATAATGTTGAAGCAACTTGTACTTCTTTGTGTAGAACATTTATTTTAATGTTTTTAATTGCCATGCACTTGTGCAAGTGTGTGTGCAAAGATTACTAGCACCTTGGAATGTAACAAAATACAATATCAGTGGAAATAAAGCGATAAAATATTTGCTCAAATAACTAGCTTTGATAAAAATCAAAACAAATTTCGATTTCATGTGTCAATAAATACATTATGATGATTGCATCCCAAAAACGCAGTGGGATATTATTAGTAATTCGTGAGTCAATTATCCTTGCGTTGTATGATTTAGTGTAAAATGGGTCACCATGAAATAGACATTAGTTTTCAACTGCTACTATTTACCTACCTTTAGTATGTAACGAAAGTGATGTTCCAATTATGATACATCTTATTGCGTGCCTTCACACTTACCAATTAGCGCATTCCTTTTCTTAGAAGGGGAGCGTGCAGGATAATATCATTTAAACCAGTTGCTAGCGATGTACTGTGTACGACACACGTTGATGTGAAGCAGTGTTTTTTGGCATTCACTTACTAGCAAATGCTTATTCATAACGTTGATGATGAAACGTTTACACGTTATCACGCTCTTTGTTACTCACTCCGATTAAACTTTTTTTTAATCCGTCCGAAGCATTACCTTATTACCTACGTACATTCCTGCATTCCAGAAAAGGACGGAAAGAGACTATAAAGTGAACAGGCATAATTAAAACGATGACTGACGACGCGGCACCTGACATGGCACTATTAAGTTATAGTGCGGTATAAATTACTTATTCTAATTCAAGTTATTCAAGCGATACAGGTAAAATGTACGTGTTTGGGCATACTAATTATTTTAAGCAAATCAAACATTTTCTTGATTTTTTTGCTCATCCTTGGAATTCTTTAAGTAGTTCGTCGAGAATATGCACAAGAATATAAACCAGATAATTAATTTAGGGAAAAAAATAATTGCCCATAAATTAAAAGAAATCGACCACAAATAGTGACCCAAAGGTCAAACCCTGAAACCTGCACTTTTTGGAAGAATTAATTTATAGTTTTATTTAAATATGTCACAACATAATACAAATATGCAGTCGTCAAAATAAGGTGTTTATTCAATTTTTTATTATATAGTTATGACAAAAGTGTTCATTGGTCAATGTATAACACAAATATTGTGTTAATATGCATATAGAATATGAGATCGCTAGAGTAGTTTTTCGGATTTTCAGCATTTTACAGTTTGGTATTATATGTAACTTCTTTGCTTCTAAATTAACAATTTAAACTCTTGCTGAATAATGAAAGCCCTCGTTGCTTTCTGTGGCC
>JAANSM010003487.1:0-12812 GCA_036850725.1 Orchesella villosa | reverse complement strand
TATGCTAACTGTTGTATTAGCAACGCGGGGTGCATAAGGGGGAACGTGAGCAGGCGTTCGCAAATGTAACACAGAATGGTAGCCAGGGCTCTCGGGTCTCGGGCTGGACAATACGTATTACGTCGACCTTACCTTACCCTTACTTGTGTTCATGTTATTTTTGTTGATAGAAATATTTACTTTTCCTCATACATATTTCCTTTTCCGCATCTTAAAATAATACTAAAATATCTATAAATGATGCACAAATATACACTTTTCCACGAATCTGAGATACCGTTTCAAGCTTGTTTTGGAATCGCTGCTTCAGATATCACGACGTATACTTTGTATCCATCGTATCTGATATAATAAGCACCAGTTTGCTCGCTATCACCGTCACCGAGCTATTATAAAGGCTAACATACAGTTATGTGAGTTATGTGTGACATGTTTTAGAAAACTAAGAACAAAGGATGATATTGAATGCTTTGAAGTCGATTGTGGCCTTTTTAACATTAATTATTATTGCATTCGAAATATTCGAATATATGAAAAGAATTATATAGATTAACGGACGTAAAACCTTTTGTCTTAAGCTTTACATTGCCCCGTAATCTATGAAGGAATAAAAATTAGTATGCCGGTATTTCCATTTTTCAGCAATAATGGTAGTTGTATGTCGTATTGTACAAATCACCAAATTCTAACCAATTAATCGATTAATACATGAAAAAGCGAGTTGTACAACTCAAAAAATGGCACATGCATGCAAGTATGCAAACGGTAAAAATAAGCCTCAATGCTTAGAAGCCTTTTAAGCATTTGGCGTGCTTAGTTTACGTGCACTTACAGGCTTACTAGTACTTACACTTAATAATATGTAGCTTGTATTTGTATTACTTGTCATTCGTGACTTCCTTCCCCTTGTCCCTGCAACAAGCGGTTGCGCTTATCTTCAGTAAACAAGAGATATGGTAAGAGTAGCTACGAGAGAGCGAGTAAAAAGGAACCTTTTAGAAATTATAAATTTTGTATACGCATAATACCAAAGGACTTGGCACTCCGACGTTATCTGATATCACCAACCACACTTAATGATATCGAATTCAATGCATCACATTTACAATTCTTTGAAACGTCTGAACTGAACTGGAGAGTAGAAGTTACGAATATGAACTGTTTCAGAATTCTCAAACTGACAGAGACACAATTTCTGAAATCGAAGTAACTAAATTCTGTGAAATATCTCTTTAAGGTCTCCATCCCCATTCAGCAAAGCATCTAGATTGTAACCTAATGGAAACACCACGAGATACCAAGTCAATTAAGGACATGATTCTTCCCATACCACATAAAACTTTCGATAACGTAGCATTTGAGCAAGATATTTATTTTCTTTGTTTCCAGCAGCCTTACCGAAAGTCAAACGAAAAAAATGTTAGGACGTATATAGAGGTTCGGTTCATGGGCCTTTTGTCATTCGTTCACACATTACAATTCCTTAGAATGAAAAATTCAAGGCATGTAGAAGCTTTATGTGGCCGTAGCCCATAACACAGTGCAGTGGGACCATATCACCTCAACTCAAGACAATCTGTTAAGGAATGGCTACTAAAGTGCCCTCCTTTCTCCCTACGTACATATAAAAGGCATTGATCCTACTAAATGATCGTCGTTTGGCTGTATTTTTACTTGAGGCTTGACTTAAAATTCCATCTACAAAATAAAATATCCGAGCTTATGAACTTACTTCTGATATATTAGATACAAAATACTCTGCCTGCCTTTCCAAATTAGACTTATAAATAAAATTGCTATGTCGTGTTGTATAATCTTGGTTTCTCCATTCGATACAGGTTTTGGCGACGCTTGCAGTAAGCTTGGGTCCATTTGCGGCTGGACTAGGAAAAGGTTATAGCAGTCCAGCTTTGGCATCACTCCAAGAGTCGAAAACCAGTACTTTCCACGTAACAGCACAAGTAAGTACATGAGTATGACCATCGTGTCGTTGTCACATTCGTCTGATCCTTTTAAGTGCATTTTATTACATTGCAAACTGGTGTGGTGACTGGTAGTATCTTATATAGAATAAATCATAAAGTTGGTTGGTTATTGTTAGGCTGTCCTACTTGACGTAGTTCATTTAGTCCACCTGATTTTTATTAGTGACCAAAACTGGAAGAAAGTTGATGATTGCAAAGATATTTAGACAAGGTCATCGTTAGAACAATTTACAAAGTTATAGGTAATATAACCGAACCTAATAAACCCCATTTGTAATAATTTTCCCTCCTGTAGTAAAATGTTTTCTATGCAATGAACCGTAAACTTTCATACTAAATACCAAATATCACACCAACAGCAAAATTTAATTCAAGTAATAACTCTAATAGTCTCTAATCAAAAGTCCGTACCATAGCCATGTTTCTAGGTAGTGGTACAGCGAATCGTTTTAAGATGTATGAAAATTGAAGTTGAACTCGTGTCTGTAGCAATAATTTCAGCATGCAATACGTTCCACAATGCTATTAAGTTTCATGCGGCAAACTTACATTTACCAACATTTTATATGAATTAAAATAGGAGGGGTCATGGGTGGCAAGCTTGTCACTATTGGGTGCCCTATTCGGTTGCCTTTTTGGAGGAGTCATGCTACAGTTGGGACGAAAGAAATCGTTACTGATAGTTGCTCTTCCGTTTTCATTCTCTTGGCTTCTCACCGTCTTTGCCCAACGAGTGGAAATGATGTACAGCACTTCCTTCATTGGAGGCTTTTGCTCAGCAGTGACGCTTCTGGCTACTCAAGTAAGTGTAGATAGAAACATGAGCACATTTTTAGCTCGACTCGACCATACCATACGAGACATAAGTATTAAGTATGAGTAACATGAAGCTGGAATGGTTCCAAGGGAAAAGCAACATAACATTCAATTTTCTTTTTATTGGCTGATATGATGGCCATGCTGATGCAATTCACGTTACAGTTTACAACTCTTGTATTTTGTACAGCTTATGAGCTGGGAACCCTGGAGTACAATAATTTTTGCATTAGCAACAGGAGCAAAGTTTGATGTTGTTGAAGGTAAAGCAAAATTATTATTACAAACTGGGGCTCCCAGCAGGCTTACGCAAATATTAAATAGCCTTTCAACCAGAACCAGAGTTCTCAGGTTATTAACCGCACAATATATGAATGTAATTTAGGTATGCACTATGCAGATAAGTATATTATTGTAATTGCTGCTGTTGCATGTTGAATCTTCATCATTAAAGACCATGTAAAGACTTTTATGAAAGATTTTTTTCTAGCATAGCATTTACAAGAGGTGTGAATATGAATTCAGTAATAAATTTAAATATCAGTTCAATAAGAAACGATATATCCCAGCCATATAAGCTACGAATGCGACAGCAATAACTAATTTACGAAAATAATGAAAATCAACGTAAACATTTATTTAAATATTGCGTAGGTATATGTCAGCGAAATTTCACATCCAGAGATACGTGGATGTTTGAGCGCAGTATTGAAGATGGCTGGTCATCTAGGAACCCTCTCGTCATTCGCACTTGGAGCTTTTCTAGATTGGCGACAGCTTGCAACTGTAGCTGCAGGAGCTCCAATCCTTCTGTTTCTAGCAATATTACCGATACCTGAAACGCCCAGTTTTCTGCTGTATCATGGTCGGGACGAAGAAGCTTGCAAATCGATGGCATGGCTAAGATCTAGAGGTGAAGATGTAGCGTCCGAGATTGAGACATTAAGAAGCAATATCTTGACGAAGCAGAAAAGTTTCTTCCCAAAATGTTCTAGTCAGTTTCCCTTCAGACAACTTTTTTATAACATGTGGACTCATGTTTTTTCAAAAGTTTTCGGGGGTCACTGTTTTCTTCCATTACGCCGTACCTATCTTCCGGCAGGTAATAATAGAAAGATTGCGAATTGACTAAACTAACATGATGGAATAGTTTTTCATTTATATTTAAAATTATTGTTATCTATGCCTCACTATACCCTTCAGATACAACCCCCGAAATAAACTACGACTAAACTGCAGTATAAGTACATGCAGTTATAGGCAACTGTACATACTCTTAGTTTATATAATTAATTCTATTAACATTTAGGTTTTCGGAAGATCTCTGAATCCGCATGGGGCCGCAATCGTCGTAGTTTTTCTCCAGCTACTTGGCTCAATGACATCTGGTCTGCTTATCGACACAGCAGGCAGGCTGCCTTTGCTCACACTTTCAATTTTTTTCATATCTGGTAGTTTCTTTGGATTTGGTTTATATAATTGGATGGAAGAATCTCTACCACCATCCTATCCAGGATTTGGCCCGTCTTTGGACTGGATTCCATTGACATGTGTGTTATTTTTTACATTGTTTTTCTCAATCGGTATAGGTCCCATTTCATGGTTAATGGTAAGTTCAAGTTCAAAGTATTAGTATTCTTTCAAATCGTATTGTTAGTAAAAACGTATTACTGACGAAAGGTCATTTGAATTTGACATTTTGCAGGTTGGAGAACTATTTCCCCTAGAATATCGGTAAGTAAAAACAAACTTCCAGCGATAACAATTTTTTTGAACACGCCCAGTTAATTACATCCTTTGAATTTTAAGGGGTTTCGGGGGCGCAGTTTCAACCTCATTCAGTTACGCATGCGCTTTCGCAGCTGTGAAGACATACGTAGACATTCATGCGCATGTTGGACTATATGGAGCATTCTGGATATACTCTGGGGTTTCCGTCGCCGGGCTTTTCTTTGTCTGTTGTGTGGTGCCAGAAACGAAAGGAGTAGAGCTTGAAGAAATGGAACATCACACAACCATGCAAACCAGTGCAACGACAGCATTGAATCCGAATTCTCCTTTAAACACTGCCACAGTAACTTCTGGTACTCCAGCTCCCTCAAGTGCTTCTTCAAATATAGTCAGCACAACAAACAACAAAACCATTATGCCCTTTCAGAAAGACAATTACTACCCACCTCCACTTCAAACCCCACCAGGGGCCAAGATACCTCCCCGACCACAGCTTCACTTAAACTTGAAGCTGAACAGCTTCGCACATAGCAACCTTCCAGACCATCCTCAGCCTTCAGAAAATATGCCTCTACAGTACAGACACCCTGGACGGCTGATGATGATGACAACGCATCTCGGACCTCCTCAGACTATGCCCTATGAAGCCATGCACCATGAAATGGACGTTGAATATTCGCGCAGTCCACCAAACGTTGAATACTCACATCATCGTTATGTTGAACCATTTTACTATCGACATGCTCAGCTTCAACTTCCTCCTAGAAGCCTTCCTCCCTATCATTACGATATGGTACCAGAAGTACCGCTGCTATATGGTGAGCGAAGTAGTATACAAAATATGCCATCTCATATGGAACAAACATACCACAGTGAGGAAGAATTTGAGTATGGGTTGTTTCCTTACTCTTCGCGGTTGTCAACTGGTCCATTTAGACCAAAAAGGGGAACCGTTGTTTGACCTTTAAAGGAAATACTAAGGGGTATGAGCCATTTTCGAGTCAACAAAGAACAGTTGTAACAAAACCTTCACATACTCACTTAATCTTCTTCTTATGAATATTACACACGAACAATTTGTCTTCAAGTTAAAATACACATTTCACAGTTGAAAACTTAATACTCCGCTCATGTTCCATATTGTATTCATTTGGTATTACGAATTAACGGACTTTGATCACGATGATCTTCTCTATATCAATACAGTAGTTCAGCATGTAATGAAAAACCTTTTGTCATTTGTATTAATATTTGACAGGAAATACTTCCTTTCCTTAGGTCTGCCAGTTTGACTTGCATTCTGAGTAATGAGCACTAATTACTAATGTAGGGCACTAAGTCGATACTTGTATGAGTTTTCTAAAATAATTTTCTGAAATAGAATTAGCAGAGCTAAAGCCAACCTATGTGAAAGAACACTCTAGTAGCCTTTTAAAGTATTGTTGAACTTAAATCAACAATTTCACTCGAGTCATACAATGGCACGGGTGACTGACAATAAGTATTTTTTAAATCCTGTTTTTACGAAATCGTTTTAGTCTTCTCCCATTGCATTGGTATAGATTTAACTACTAAGAAATAAATTATGAATTTGTAGATCGAATGTTTTTGGAGAATGTTAGTTACTAGTTTCATGCAAAAATGGAATGGACAATAATCATTCTACGAAATAACTAGCGGTGGTATCTACGTAAAAACTATTTCTGTTATGAAATCAAGAATACAAATAATAAACATTGACATTTTAAGAGTGAATTTGACAATAAAAATGAATTCGTGGATAAACTTAAACAAGATTATATGCGTTATTGTAGATGCTACGTAATTTACTTTAATTTATAATAATTTCATCGTTTTCTTTGTAAGATCATTATATTAGTCAGGAGTAAAGAAAATATAACGCGAGTTATTATGACTTTAAAATATTAATTAACAAGTAAATAAACTATCGGTAGGATAGGGAGGGGTAAATACTAAATTGGTAAAAGCCATATACCGTATAATGGTCAGGGCATTGCGTTATTTATCGCGTGTGAAACATTCCATTACTACTGATAAGTAAAGCAGTGGGTCCGTTTTAATTAGCAAAATTGAATCGCCTACCGAAGAATAATATATGCATTAACTTCCCTACTTCTATGTTTTAGTTTAGATCATAGATATAACGGTAGAATAAGACTACGCTCGTGCTCGTTGTGGAAGAGTTAAGAGTATCTTTCAGCTTACAGTTTATTACGTTACGTGCATTTTTACTCCTACACCAAATTCATGCACTGCTGACATATTACTAAAAGTAAAAGTGTAACAGTGTAAGTCATACGTAAGCGCACCGACATTCTACAGATTGTAAATGGAGAATATAAACTAATAATTTGCTTGTATTTATAAACTGTTTGGTACTGGTACATAACCATAACCTCTATGGTTAAATAGTTCATTAGACTTAATCTAGCTACAGTGTTTGTAATGTAACATCAAACATCTTATAACATGAGTGCCGTATGCTGTACTCAAATAACATGTTATAAATCAATAAATCTACAATTTGTGATTACTATAAGTTGGTTATTTTGAAAAGGTAGTGTAGCCGCATATATTTTATTGTGTTCTCTGTAGTTTACAGTTAGTATTGATATGTAGAAATTAGTTTACGTAGTTCAAATGATTTTGCGTATCTTTTTGATTACAACTGCCTGCTTATAATGGCGATAATAATATACTGTCACCGCTGTCACTGTCATTCTAATAGGATCAAAGCTCAGATGATTATGAGACAGATGCGTACAGCTTCTAGGAGGATGATCGAATAAAAGAGAATGAACAGTACTTCAGGTCCACTAATTAAAGGGCTAATTAAAATGTCCTTGGCATTTCATGTCACATGTAGAAGATATTACCAATGACTTCTTAAATCGGAAAACATGTACACTCATTTGATTGGCATAATATTGGAAGATGTAAAAATTGTGAAAAATGAAAATGGTAATGCTAAGATTGTACTACTTATATATTAAACATAAATCATGTTATTCTAACAAAAATTTGCAGAGTATGTTTGTGTGAGTTGGAGCAATTGAAGTATTACACATTAAAATGATGATAAGAATACACTCTGTGCTGAATTATGATAATGATATATAAATGAAATGTACTGCGCGCTTCCATGAAACTCATAAGACAATAAATAAAGACAATACCTGAGAATTTTAACATCCACTGGTACTGGTATTGTTTCAAAATTAAATGATAAAAATGGCGATTCTAAATAAAGAGATATTGTGATTGACGGTTTGGCAATTTATTCTTAATTTTGCAATTATTATACTTTTGACAAAAACAAAAAAAGAACGCATATATGAATGGTTTAACGCTCGAGATATGACCTCCTTAAATTATCACCGATTCAATGAACTTTATGAGAATTCGTGGAAACAAACAGTTTCAACATCATTTTCCATCATTCATACATCCTGGTACGTAAGGTCAAATTTGAAATGTCGTCCAAGGAGATCTTTTTTACAATACAATACAACAATAGGACAATGAAGGCAAACAAAATCTCAAATTTTAATGAAATTGAATGAGAACAATCTTGAGGAAAATGACATTAAAGGCCAACAGGTACTTTTTCGAAGACTCCATGCATGACTCTAAATTCTTGGAAGCGGTTTCTATGAAGGGAGTGAAACCCTTTTTCGAACCTCATAAGGATAAATGAAAATATTAAATTCTGATAGCTTTGCCAAAATCTTGATTTAAGAGAAACGAGTAGTACGATTGTCTTAATAGAACAATCGTGTCAGGTGTCAGGCCATATTCCCAGAAACCACGTTTGGGAGCATGATAGTTTAAAAATGGGCTTACAAGAGTTTTAAACAGTTGTGTTAACCTTCTACATCCATGCAGCAACCAAAGTCTGTAAACGCATTTACATTTATTGAATGCTCCACTAGAAGTCCAAGTACTGTACATACGCATATACTTCCAGTGACTGACAACTAACGATGTTAGTATATTGAAAGGCAAGCCATACAGGTTTTCCAAGATGATTCAATTCAATGTAGAAAGTAGCTGTAACGATAACCCGCAAAAAGAAGCTAGGGCCACATGCGAAGTTCTATCCAAACTTTGGTTTCGCATGAAACTTGGGGC
Source organism: Orchesella villosa (assembly GCA_036850725.1). NCBI lineage: Eukaryota > Metazoa > Arthropoda > Collembola > Entomobryomorpha > Orchesellidae > Orchesella > Orchesella villosa. The sequence continues at coordinate 4,128 of JAANSM010003487.1, read as the reverse complement.
AATAAGAGACTTCAGAATCTCACATAACCTTTTTGCAAGGATAACATAAACACTAGCAAATAGCCCAACTTACAAATGTAGTATATAAATATATTTCTTACATCTTGAAATGTGATTCAGGGATAAAAATTAATTGCAATAAAACAAAAACAATCAGAGAATAAAACATAGTTAATATAGTATATAAAATACACAACAGTCCCGTGATACACGTTTGCGACAAAGTTCATTAACAGTCAGTGCTCAGGCCCCTTATTAGGGGCCTGAGCACTGACTAATTAATGAAAATATCCCCACCAACGAACTCTGACAATTGAAGAGTTCATTGGACAAATTTTCTCACTAATATTTTTTGTTGCTATTATACAATAAACTGTATGCGACAATAAATGAGTTTACTTTCACTCGTCACAAAATACAAAATTGCTTGTAATTACGAAACAACCATAAAACATGGTGTGTAGCAAAATTGCAAAAGGTAGGGTTCAGTGATTGCAATATAAAGCTTTGGATGGATAGTGCGCTGTCACAAACTAATGTTTACAGTTAGAGGGCTGAAAGAATGTAAGTATTAGCAGAGCGTTTAAAACGCATTTTGAAATTATTTAGATCATAGGATAAACAAAAGTTTAATTCAAACGTTTGTACAATGGATATACATACATGCTACTGCTACATCACATTTTACTTCCCCCCACAAATCAGATACTCTGGACAATGAAGGTTTGAAATACTCTTCAAACGAATCTCGTGAAAACTTATATTCTAATTCATTTTCGCTTACATATATACGTCCGTAGACAAACATCGTATGAAAACTCGTCGTAACACGACACTGTACTCTAAATATCATATAAACAAAACTGAGAAAATAGGGATTGTTGTGCTTACAGTAATTCAGCACTCTTTCAGATAAACTGTACAAAAATAGATATGCCCATTCAACAAATTCTCAATCACAATGGCAATTGAATAACAAATTCACTACTCCAAAGTCCCTCAGTCAATAGACTCAGAATGACCCAGATTCCTGAAAGTTTTCCCACAACATAACTGTACAAAAATAGTTATATATTCATTCATATAATATGTGAATTAATTAATTATCTTCCGATTTTGCTAAATCGTTGCATTATGTTCCATCATTGAGTGAGTATAATGTAACACGATACGATGTCAAACTAACTTTGCGATATAAGGCTTCTCCGGCAAAACAACAAATATGCTGAGTGAGTATCACCAATGTATCTCAAGAAGGATGGATGGATATCATAAGGATTGACGTGTATATATAGGAGAAAGTATAACGTATTGTGTACATGGTAATGTAGCGTGTACAGGCGTCTTTGGTACAGGCTGACGATTAACCCGTAACGGTAAGGTGTAAGGCCAGCCGTTTCTATATGAATGTTTTCTTTTTGTAAGATCCATTTACCATTGTTATATATTCATCCATCCTTCTTTAGATACATTGGAGTATCACGTATGCTGTTTGTAACATGAAGAAGTTGTTTCACACAGCCAGTTGTTAGCCAGTTGACAGTTATCTAATTTCCTCGGCATCAACATAATTCCCATTTCCTAGTCATTTACTGTACACTGTATAGTAATTGTAAGTAGTAAAATCATTTAGGTATGAGTTCCAATTTTGGTATTACCTGGAACAAGATTTATTGGAGTTTACCAAGACGTCTGAAATATAATAAGAAACTAATGCACAAAAATGGTTGAAAACGCCAAATTAGATACAAAATATTTCGTACAAAGTTCTAACGATAAGTGAAAGTCTTATCAACAGCCACAAATCATATTCCAACTTAGACGCATGGATAAAGATTTAAAAAGGTTAGTGTATAATAAGTCATCCAAGTTTTATACGATTTCGATTGCAGATTCACTAAATGAAAATTCTCTATCATATCATATCATATCACTGGGTCTAGTACGTTAATGACTCCAGTCTTCACTGAACACATAATTTTAAATGCTTTAATGCTTGCTGCATGAAGCAAACAAAATGCTTGAACCGATAGGTTAATTTGATACCTTAAGGCGTGGCGTAATGCTTAAATAACATGTACACTAATAAAATAATTTTGCATAGCATAATTTATACTTTGAATACTTACAATATTACTCGATTAATTTTCGGGACACTAAGTATGCACAGTACATCTATTAGCTATACTGATGATACCGATACCTGTAATGTCTACCACCCACAGAATTAATTTACTACGCACGCACGCCTGATATAACCATTAGAAGCTGCGAACTTCAAGCCAGCAGTTATTTAATTATTTATTCCATTGAATTGAATGCACGAAAAACTATATTAGTCATTTCATTCATTAGTGAATGTAAGTATGGCCAAGGCCAAGTATTGGCCATATTCAGAATCTGCATAAGATGTCAAAGATGGCAATGGCACTATCTAACTATGCAACAAATATTCATACCAATCTGATGTGACATGGACGCATAGGTATCACAGTCCACAAGAAATTGACCTGTCTGTTGCCCTCCAAGTGTTTGAACTCTTTTGATCAATAACTCAATTGTCTGTGCCCCCGTTAGACCTTCTTTCACCGGATACGCTTGCAACCTAATCATACAATACAACAACAAACAATAAATATACTACTACTGCTATGATATGCTTAATTTCTTAAAAAGTAATAATAATAGGGACGGAAAAGTTATAAATACTCAGTGTCGATTCATTCATTATCCACTTACATAGAGACTCCCATTGCAAATCCTTCAACTGCAAACTGCAACTAATAATGGCTTGAGCTTGAAAGAAGATATACGATCGGCCGTAAATATAATAATATGTACTGTTGTTGCAGGCAGCGAGGCAGTAAAAATCAGTAAAACTCTGGATGTAATACGTTGTCAGTTGTAGATAGAAAGTCTTAAACTGCCATGTGCACAAAATAATGCGAAACTATCAACTATCTAAGATTATTATACGAGTCATGAGTGATGAGTGACACCCAAATTCTCCACTGTTGACTGTTGACTGTCAACTTTAATGTTTAACTGTATACTCACTGTCGCTGATTCACCTCTAACACTTAAATGACTTATTGAAATACCCACAAGAGCACACAACCACTTTCACATGAAGTATAAAGTAATATCATAACAATTGTAAATACTAAGCAGTGCAGTGTGCGTTGCTTTCACTGGCTAGTGTTTTATGTCCATTTCAATAATGAGTTGCGATAATTCTGTCAACAATGGTTTACTTACAAGAAGTCAAGTCACGACATGTGACATGAGGAATATGAGGATGCGGTTTGCTATATTATGTGGTGTACGTACGCTGAAAGATGTTTTGATGAAGTATCGGCATCCGCATCCGTGCACAGTTTAGTGTTTACAATTTTATGGCAATAAGAAGCCGATGTCAGATGTGTATAAATAAAATCCCACAAGTATCCTTATACCCCAATGTTTGTATTGTAGGGGATCGGGTATTTATACATTCATGCTGTTATGTTGTGTGGTTGTCTACTAGTCCACAATGAATGCCGAATGTTCAAAAATACATAATATATTCATTGCAAATCCAAAATAAAATGTGTTCCGTCAGGGCTTAACACACGACTTTCACCTTCAACAGTCAATCTTCTACCTGACTGCATTTAGCATTAAGAATTTACTTCGGGCACCGGGAGGAAGGAAAGAATATCATAGCGCAGCGAGAAGGAGTGTTTGTTTCTGAAATTGTTAGTCTAGTTAATGTACTAGGTCATGTACTAGTTACCACAATTTGTATATTTAGTACATTGAGAGTACAGTTAACAGTCAGTTGGGTGAATGAGAAAGCCGGACGATTTAATGTTTAGTGCACTAATTATTACGTGTTACGTAACGGAAGCTCAGGTCGGGTTAACCGTTAACGACAACACGAATTACTTATACTTTGTAATTATGGCGTATGTTGTATGTCGTCGTTAAACTGTTGACAACTGTTTTCAGTTGTCAGTATACGGTCACGGTTGACAGTATTAAATATTTGTATTTATCGTAATTTTTATATTTTGACTACTAAATCCATAGACGTAAAAATAGATAGACACAACATGCGTCATTTAAAAGCATTTCGAGAAAGTGTGC
>JAANSM010003486.1:0-12812 GCA_036850725.1 Orchesella villosa | reverse complement strand
CTAGACCATTTTATGCATGCTGGTGGGTGAGATGTTGGATGTAGGCATGTGAAATGCCAACCAAAGTGCTCGTTTCTGCCAGCCAACTTCATAGGGATGTTAGAGAGAGAGAGAGACTTAGCGATTTTTGCGAAATAGTTACGAGAAGAAGACTGGGAGCAACTCACACATTGTGTAGTTGATGTAGTAATAATAACGCAATCAAGGAGGAAGTCATTGGTGTGGATGTTGAAAACTAAGTAATGTTCAACAAACACAAAAGAAGGAGTGCATGAGCATTAATAGTTTATTTTGTTGAAAAGACGAGTCAAGCAAAAGCACATGATTTTATCATCATATCATGACTTCACGCGTTCTTGGAAAATTGTGAATCTGTTTTAGAAAACGAAAGTTCTCTTGTGCCGGGTTAGTGTGCAGGGTTCTCATCTTTGTTGCATTTTGCAAGAAAAAGTTGAAGACTCTCAACTGGCGAGAAGGTTTTTTTTGGGTAATTGCGAAGAAACGCACAGAGATTGTGACAATTTGTGACACATGTAAGAAATTTTTAGCCAATTAAGATAAGTAAGTGAATGTTTGTTTATTCATAAGTGAATGGTATACTTATATCATCAGTGCCATTCTACACGTTCTGCTATGCATCCAATGCCAAATTACGTTCCTGCATAATTTTATAAAGACAGAGATTATGCTAGCCTTGGATTTTCATTTTTTCACAAATCTGAAATTTTTGTACTTAAAATCCTTTCAAATGTTGAACAGTTCAGCTTGAAGTTTGTGTTGAACACTTGGTTTTAGCGTGAAAAAACCAAGCCCAAAAATGAATTCGAGGGGTTGTGTTCGATGCTTTTGCGTTGCTGCATCAATGATCCACATCGTAAGTTTGTAAAATATTCGTCTCATGTCATTTAAGACCTTGTGTTGTGTACAAGTGTGATATATATTATTTCAACGAGAATAATGAAGTTCACGGGAATTTACAACGTTTATTCGCATTTTAACAGGCTTGGGCTGTTGCGCTATGCATATTTTCTGGACTTTTACTCAGCAATGGAATGACTAGCAATTTAGGATTTGTAAGTACACCCCACATTGTAAACAATCAACTTTACAATTTTTTAATGCATTTCTCTTGTTCTAAATAATTGCATGGTAGAACTCATAAATATCTTAAGATATCGAAAAAAGCAATTAGTATAAGTAAAGTATGAGTTTATTGCTATACAGCTCATCAATTCATCATGAATATTTCTGTTTGTGTCTTTTCTTGAATACAGGAACCTACCCTGTACGACCTCATATTTTACTGGGTGTACGACATAGTACTATTGATTACTGGTTTATCTATATTGTACAGCTTGATACAGGTAAGTCATAGCGAAAATGTCGATAATATTACATGTAAATGTATATCTTACTTTGTATAAACATCTAAGACTTGTTAGACTACATAATATTTATCTTGTAATTCTTCCACTTCCTTGCAGAAAAAGCAAAGAGTTCTTTCATGGACGCTACTTATATTCACCTGCCTTCAAACAGGCGCGTTTACTGTAGCTGTTGTAATGCTGAGCTTCCGTCGCTTCGCCGGTTTCCACTATTCGGATAGACCCTCGGTGGATTTGGAAGATGTTATCATAATTATAACTTGTTGTGCACAGTATTGGTACAACAATCTACTCATTGATGCTCGTCGCATGTATCCATAAATTAGATGATAGATTCAGTCCATATTGGAAATAAATTAGAGAATCTAAATAAAATAGACTATAACTAAAGCTCCTTTGCCAATTTGACATAATCTTTGTAGTCATATCCAAACAGTAAGAAATCCAACTTGAACTTTTCATATAGTTGTGCTAACTTGAGTTTTTGTGAGCTGGCCAAAATATTGTTTCCTGAGTTCAAGTCTGCTTTGAGATTCTTTAGCCGCAGTTGAATGACTCCACCTTGGTTTTAATGTTTCCTCAAGACCAGCCTTTATTATGATAAACTGTTGATCCCGGAAATATGTTTCCGTTTTGGCAATCACGTCATAGTCAACAAGACATGGGGTGCAGGAAAAATATGCTGGAAGCCAGTGATCATTTGCGTATTGTAGCAGGTCTGTTTTCAGTATGTAACGAACAAACTCTTCCCATGTGGGCTCGATCTGTTGGATACTTTTGGAAGGGTCATTGCGGAACTTTTGGACAATGCGTTTTCCATATTTTATGTTAAAAATGGTGGGTTCCATGCTCATGCCCTAAAAAGTAATTCGCCAAAAATGAAATCAGTACTAGTCAAGAAGTATATTACAAAAAATAACATCAGTTCAGTAAGTTTTAATTCAACACTTGCCAACTGTGGAATTTGACAATTTATCCCGATAAGCGGAAAGCAGCCTCTCAAATGGATGGCGGACAACCAAGAGCTTCAAAGTCTTGTCAATTTCACCCTTTCCAAAGTTATCAGAATCGCCGTATACTTCCCTTGCCCAAATACTTAATTGTTTTGGGGGATTCTGAAGTGCTTCTTCAGAGTAGCCAGCAAGTCTCATCATATTCTGAAGCCATGATGTGGAACCAGCTTTATAAACTGGGCACCACGCTACCTGCTTTTCCCTATACAGCAAAAATGAGTGAAATCTTAGAAATAGTTTCCATATTATGTTCCACATCGGGCTAGGATTCCGTCATAGGACTCACCTGTTCCAGAAAAAGTAGGAGAATAACGGTGTCGGGGGCTCTTTGAGATTCAAATCATTTGTGTTATTGCTCCATTTATACTTTCCTAAATGAAACTGTTTGCAAAGCCTATGATGTGGAACCAGCTTTATAAACTGGGCACCACGCTACATGCTTTTCCCTACACGGCAAGAAAGAGTGAAATCTCATAAATCATTTCCGTATGTTCCACATCTGTATACGTTTTCGCCATAGAACTCACCTGTTCCAGAAAAAGTAGGAGAATAACGGTGTCGGGGGCTCTTTGAGATTCAAATCATTTGTGTTATTGCTCCATTTATACTTTCCCAAATGAAACTGTTTGCAAAGCCTTTCCACTTTGTTCTTCCTTTCATTAATGTCGCGTTCAGCTTCACTTTCACTAAATGAATTCTTGCTATCGATGCCGTCAAATGGGGACAGCGAATGACTAACTAAATCTTTAGAACTGTACAATGGGTATAACTTAACATCGTTTTCATCATCACTTGTGTTTTTACCAGTTAGTAAAGGAATTATAGCAATAGACCAGTAGAATGTGAGCGCAAGGCAAATAAAAGACAATAGTAATAGGGTAGCTATATACTTTGTACTATTGCGATGATTAAATTTCATTGCTCAAGGTTCGGAAAAGTATGTTAAAGTTCGTCACAAAAAATCTTACTATTTTTTTACTTGGTAGTATGCTTCAGAACACGAGGCAGAAAAAGCATTGTTGCTCACAAAAACAAAACAAAACCATACTATGCATGCATGCATGCTACCTCTTACATGGATCTTGGCATTGTATAAGATTCACAATGCAACCTTTTGAGACTCCAGAAGACGAGAAGACATGCAAACAGGTGGATTCTATTATCACTATCATATCATGGATCCATTGTACTGTATTTGTAAGGTATCTGAATGACCTGAAGCAGTGATACAGTTAATTACCTCTATCTACACCAAAAATCATGTACATATGAATATAGTCGCTTCACATATATAATATGATTTAGGTACTCCCATATTTCTGAATCTATACTTAAAATTCATCTGTGCATAATATGACATGAACATGAACTCATCACTCTCCTCAGGCATCAGGTATACGTACATAATGCAGTTAATAAAAGCCTGCTGCACTCTGCACACACTATTGTACATGCTTTTTTGTACTTACTATTTTGACATTTAACTTCGATCCAGTTTAGCCGTTTTAACCTGTGAAAATAAGTGTAATAGATAATATATGATTTAGGATTTAGGATACATGTGGACAAGGTACGTGTACTACTGTCAAAACTCTCATTCTTTTGAAAAATACGTAAATTGTATTAATTAATGATTATATCCATACTTTGGTGTATAATGCACAAGAATCTGAAGAATCCTCTGTGTACTTTTATGCATAATCTGTTGTTGTACCTGGTTGGGGCATAACGAAACATTTCTGGGACAGAGAGAGAGACTAACAACAACAATAGCAAACCAGAACCAGGACATGCAGTCAACTTGTCTTATAGTTTGTAGGTGAAGGCATGTTTTGAAGTTCTTGAAAGTAAAAGCACTATCAATCACGACCACAAAATTTTTTGTCTGCTTTTGACTGTTTTTTATCTGTTGACTAACAACTGACGGGCAGCAGCAGTTTAATTTTTAATTGGTGAAAATTTTGAAGTATTAGTTTTTTTGGTTGTGTCTAATAATAAGAATGTGTGCTGCAGCTGATTTTTTCCACTGCCCAGCATACAAACTTCTGATATCTGATATTAAACTAGCTGTGAAAAAGGAGGTGGTCAACGTTAAGCAAGAGGAAGATCCGGAGGATCAAATTTGGAAGGTGTCAATAACCCACGTAGACATCAGCAACAAAGAAAAACTGTCACTGGAAGCCGTAAACAGAGCTCATCCAACGCTGGATCTAAATGTCAAACTGATTTGGGTTCAGGGGAAAATCCTAAAAATTATCAAGGAGGAGGCAGATAAATATTCCATACTAATTACTGATGATGACGTGGGAAGGGATAAAGCTACCATATTTGACTACAGTTCTGTGCCTGGAGGGGATCATCCTAATATAAAGCCTGGTATTTTCTCAATCTATCAAATCAAATTAATTGTCAATTGTTTCATGCCTAATTCATCTACTACGGTAATATGTTGTATGTGCAAAAACAATATCAGTAAAATCGATTCTTGTTTGAATTTTCAGGAGCTTTTGTTGGTAGCGTTAGGACAAATATGGTACAATAAACCGGAAGTTATTATTAAAGCTACCAAAATTATGTATTTAGGCGACCGACCAATATTTAAAGAAATCTGGAGAGACGAAGTCGCCCTTTCGAAGGCGTACCTTGCTGGATTAGTTGAACCCTGCTTGTAAAATTTTTTAAAGTGAAAGGAAGAGTTGAAATGTCAGTTCTGGTAAAGGATGGGTTTTCCGAGTTTCCCAAATTCCCTTGTCATATAGCGTTTTTCTGTTTCACATTTTGACTTTGACATCGACTAGCACCTACAACCTAAATTTTGTGTAATTTGTATTCATTATTTTGTTCATAATAATTTATTGTTGGTCATTGGTATTGGTAAAAAATGGCCAGACAGACTCCACGCGCATGGCGCATGCCTGCCAACGATTCAAATGAGAAATGAGACTGATTAATTTAATTGTGTACAATTAATTATTTGATAGCCATATGAATAGCTATATTTTTTTACTCTTACATCTTAATATACTTGTAATTCTTCTAAATTCATGAATATGTCATGCTTGATAGCAAATAAAAGCTATCCAATAACCTTTTACTTCATGTTTAACAGTAGTTAATTACACGATTAATTGTACTCTGTAAAAACGTACATAATTTTAGTGCATTTTTGCATCCCGAGCCGAGTTTGGAGTTTTATTTCGAACAAAGCTTACCATCATATGCATATTGCATACGCTCAGCTCAGTATTCACCTTTCATATTCTATCTACCCTTTCTCACCAAAAAGCTCAAACTCGGCGGCTCTGCAAGTCATCCGGCAACCATTGTAGATACATACGGTAATACACAAACTTGTCTCTCTTACATTTTGGATTCACATCACATGTATTTGTGTATACTATACTATTATTTCATCCTTGTTTTCAGAAGGGAGAGCCGAGAGCCGAAGCCGACATTTAATCATTTTCGGAATTCTTCAACTTTACAGTTTAATAACTTAATTTTTAAAATGGCAAAGGCAGCGTCAAGCTTGGCCAATCGTGTTCCGGATATGGCTGCAGGTAAGGTGTTCGAAAATACTCAGATTTTTTTTAGTGCATTAAGGTTTTCGACGGTGGTTGAGGTATGCAACTTTTATTCCAAAACTCGGTTATGGTTATCAGCTGTTTTTTATATGATTATAAATTAAATTGGTCTAGTTGTAGTCCACAACAATGGTAATTATCTATTTCAGTATGTTGTATGTGCGACTTTACCTCCACAGTTGGATGGGATGTTAATGTTTGTCATTTGTCTAAAGTCTTAATTAGAGGGCTGGTCATGACTCATGATCATTGACTCTTCAGCAGTTGGCAGTGCCGACTACTGCACTGTACACTGTATAAAGTATAAGACAGACTAATTGTAATAATGTTTAATTGGAACATAAACAACATAGTTCGATACCTTCAATTCAACCTTAGAATATTCAATCAGTGATTAGATAAAACTATCATCAATCATTCGCTAGTCAGTAGTCAGTTGTAGAGTAATTTGGCGATTCCGAACTACCAAATTGGTCTTCCGCTTTGTAGTTTTACAATCAACAATGGGTTCAGTAATATTAATGTATTCGTTTAATTTCCATTATTATTTTAGCTCTGCTGAAGCAGGCTCAGCCAAAATTTGCAACTTTCTTAAAGTATGCAAAGGTGGAACTGGCTCCTCCAACTCCAGGTGACATCCCTAAAGCCATTGGAGGTATCCGTAACATCCTCAGCTCATTCCGAACTGGTCGTTATAAGCAGCTTACTGTGCGGGTAGGTTATCATTTTATTTGAATGTGATATAACCTTCATGCTTGAAATGAGTTACGGTTGTGATAATATACTTTTGTAATTTTTATTTTCAATAGGAAGCGTGGCTTAACACACTTGTCGGAGCGGAAATCACCTTATGGTTTTTCGTTGGCGAATGTATTGGAAAACGCCACTTAAGAGGCTATGACGTTTAATTCTTATCACCTTAATTTTTCAAAGCAGTCAGCCAACGTGGTAATTGATATCTTGACCACCAATCAGTGCATAAAATATACTTGCGATCAACAAAATGTTTGTTTGTCTATGATCACTTATGACAATTCATGTCCATCTATCTTCAGTCAGAAAAATGTAGGGTTTCAATATTACAAATTAAATTATAGATGTTTTGTGTAGAGAAGTGAAATAAAATTGCTGTATATAACATATAACCTCAACCCTTAAACATCAGTTTATTGATATTTGGTATTCGTAGATATGCTGAATAATACTAGTAAGCATAAGCTATTTCTATATGTATATAAATACATCTTAACTAATAGGATTACATTTTTGTCACAACATAATTACAATCACGAACTTTTATTGGATTTATTGTTATGTATACATACTCGGTGCGTTTGGCAATACAGGGTAATTTCAGATATCCCTGTGTGTGTTTAACTGACAATGAAATCGGACAACGCCCCTTTGCCTTCTTGTTCACTTTCTCCAAATAGCAAAATCGTGACATTGAACCGGACGTGAGCTTACAATAACTGTAAGTACGTACGTACTTATGTCCTCTCAAAATATTTAATGAAATAGACATGCCATTTGCCATTTACGGTGTTTCAATATTTCCAATGTTTGGCAACGTTGGCAAATGTTTGCATAATGAAATGTAAAGGAAATTTAAACCTCAAGGCGTGAAAGATTGGTACTCAATTCAGACAATTCATGTCCTTAGAATTGTCATTACCTCCCACTACCTGCTTCAAAACTTTTCATTTTCGCACTATACGGCAATACTCAAATAAACTAGTTTCATTCAAGGCTGCTATCCCATTTACTCCAAATTGATTATGAAAATGACTAGAGAATGCAACATATATGGTGACGCAAGGGAAAGGAAATTAATTGTTTCACGGAGTTTTTTTTGTTAATTAAGTTTCATGAAGGTGAAATTAATGAAGTTGAGTCTCTGGATGCATTATACTTAATGAACTGAATGTTTGTACGTTAATTACCCAACCTAATCATACACGACCATAATACTGTTGGCGCCTAGAACTCATTTCATTTCAGAATAGCTGTGTATGCGTAGTGTCGGTAATTCCAAGAAAATTTCTTGAGAGAAAAAGCACTTTCATTAATCCAACGAGCTTTAACGAATAGACGTACTCGTTCCAGGGAGAACTCAGAAGCTGGGCTGGAGCACTTTCCCTACAGCTTACAGTTTTTCCCTTTCATTCTTCTTCCCGTATCCTCCACCACCTCATTTCCTCATGTTCATTCAATCTATTTGTCGTCTTCTTCATCCATCGCTTGTGAGATACTCAGACACTCTCAACTAGCAACACTACCTCCTATTTCGCATAACGAAAAGAGCCCCATATGTACGTTTGTGTATAGCCATAGCTCACACGTACAATATTGCTTGCAATAATCTTAGTTNAACGAAAAGAGCCCCATATGTACGTTTGTGTATAGCCATAGCTCACACGTACAATATTGCTTGCAATAATCTTAGTTCGCTCACTAAAGCAAAAAAAGCCGTCGGACTGTAATAGCAATTGGAGCACGTACATGGAAATAGCGTTTTTATCAGATTTGGGTGGGCTGTAAAAGAGAAGAAAGTCCGCTGGTAAATTATTGATCTGTTTTCACTGTGCGAAAGCATAACACAGAAAGAGCAGAAACGTAGAGCGAGAGAGTAGAAGAGAAGAGCTAGTCAAAGAAAGAGTGGAGTAATAAAAGTGAAGAAGGTCAAGCAAATCTTGTATTTGTGAGAAGAGAAGTAGTTAAGAAAGAGATATAGAAAGCTTGAGTGATCTTCTTCCAGTTGATTTTCATACGCTGCTCCAGGCAGACTACCAAACTGATTCTCAATTGAAACAAATGTTCAATAATGACTTTTTAATGTAGAAGCATTATATCGGTTTCATTTAATGTGAAAGTTCTCATATTGTTTTGGCATTTGGATTTGTACCTCGTGAGGAATCTGAAGATTATAAATTTTTTTAAGGTAAGATAAATTAAAAACTAAAAACCTTTGTGATTTCATTTCATTATGCATTAATGGTCTTATATAGGAAGTTGCTTGTAGGATAGCATACCTTTACTTTTTGTAACGCTGATTTATTTTACGTATTAAAATATAATATTGAATGTACTGCGTGCGTTTCATTATACATTAATGGTCTTATATAGGAAGTTGCTTGTAGGATAGCATACCTTTACTTTTTGTAACGCTGATTTATTTTACGTATTAAAATATAATATTGAATGTACTGCGTGCGTGGGTTGGTATATAAAATATTATAGAGCTGTACTGTACCTAATATCATAGCAGCTACAGCTAAAGGTGGCTGATGTGTAATGAAGGTAATATATGCCAGCGGTAGAAGGTAGACGCTACTAATTCCAGCTTTCATACTTCCATCAATAAATGTAACAATGCTTGGCTTGACTGATGGAAATCGGAATCTGGGTTCTATTTTAGTGGGTGCAAGCTGTAGTAAAAGTTTGAACTTTTGCCAAGAACATCTCACATTTCATTTGGTTTTAAAGAGAGACCTGTCTAATATACTTAGTGGCTCGATTGGCTCGTGCCTCTTAGGAATTCATTTTTTTTAAATATGTACTACTTTTTCTAATATTTTTGAATGCTCCATTTTAGTTATGCATATCATGATAAAAGTATTCTATATTCTAATGTTTAAAATCACAAATCACTACGTGTAATAAAGTGTACTAGGTTGACGGATGCGGATGTGTTGTTCACGTCATGCCATTTTTGTTAAGAACTAATTGAAGTTAAAAGTCTTTTACCATTGAATTAATCAAGTACTCGATTAATTTAAAAAAAAATTATTTGCATTCAATGGAAATTCCCCATTTCAACTTGAATCGTAGTACATAACTTACAATTAGAACATATTTTTAAACACACTAAGTATATAGGCATCTTTCTCATGGGCTTGATACGAAAGTCTCTTTGGAGTGAACCGGGGGCGGATTTATTTTATTAGATTACTAGATCTTTTATGCCTCTCCGTCCATAGAGATTCAGTTTTGTTGCTCATGTCTAATGGTGTATGGCGTGCAGGACTTTTTTCAATTGAATGCTAATGAAAAGTGAAGATAGAAAGCTTTGGTACTCATGCACAAGTATTTCGGTCGTGCTCATACATTCTAATAAAAATTAATATGCAAACTACATAATACTCTTGTAAGAGTCTCTTGTGATACACTCAAAGTCAGTGCAGTGTGCAAGCAAGGCCGTTTTGACATTAATAAGGTAGCGTATTATGCGAATCAAAAGTTTATATAAACCAAACAATTTTTAGTACAAAAATTTTGCCACTCCGTGAATATTGAATATCATACTGAAGTAGTGTAGAGTCTATTTAGTTCCAATTTGTAGAAATTACATGGTTGAATTGAACCATGAAATTGCTACGTGCGACATGTTAAAGATAAGCCATCCATATTACGTAAGCGAAACATAGCGAAACCAAGTAAGAATTCTGTATCTGTAAAAAACAAACTAAAATATCTCATATTTCGTTTCTTTGCAAAACCAGAGAGTTGATATAATATAATGGTATAAAACTAAGAAATTAAGTAATGTATACTTCAAATCTTCGGAATAAAATGTATGTAGATATGTATAAAAGTATATCATCTCTCTGGTGCCTGTTTGTAACCACACAGATAGAGTGTAAATCTTTAGTTTCACCTCTACAAAGGCTATCAAGATATCCTAAATCTCCGCTTTCTTTATTAGCGGAACATTAGAAGTAGAATGGATCCTCATCACTCATCAGACATATATGCCATAATGCCACCATAACGCTAAATTGCTAAGTAAATAGACCCGAAATCTTGCTTGTATCATATATTTTTCTCCACTGCACTGCACTCATATAGTTCATAGGTATAACAATTTTTACATGATACTTTTACTGAACATGGCTTCCATGCATGGAAATATCTAATTTCTTTTTGTTTTCTGTTATCAACTGGAAACTCAAACCAACCTTCTTTGCGTCATCAGCGATGATTCATTTCGAAGAAATGGCAAGGCATTCATAATGTACATTATAGGACACAATATATGCCATGTAATGCACAGGTTCATGTTACTGAAAAAATATTCGCGAATCGCGATGTGATTGCTTATTAGGATGAAGGAGTAGAGAACGAAACTAGAGAGCACTAGAGAACTCCTTCCTCTTACTTCAGATTTACAGAGATTGAGTGTTTTGCCTCATCATCATTATTCCAAAATGACTTAGGCTTTTATGTTAAGCTGTCTTGTGTCATCCGCTGTCATAAACGCTGCTGGAAGCGTCATCCGATCCTTCAACATTATGATAGTTTGTTGTTCTTAAGCTTCAAGTAGAATCTATAAACAGTATTTTAGGTATATGATCTATGACAGCTTTCTACTGATTGTTTGTGTAATGTCTTGTCTTGTCCAATAAACTGTAGTCGTTAATGACTTAAGTATCCCGTGTGTCTATATTGTGTACTTCGAAGGCATAGTACAAGCAAGAAACGAAACAAATACTAATCTTTCCATATTACCCTTAAATGTATATCAAGCCGAATCGGTGGAATACACAATTAAAAGATAAAGACCCGTATAGATTATAGATTATATAAGATTATGTAGATAGATGGGCATTTCGCTCGTCTCCGACTCCATCCTATGTTAGATCGCGTGTACGTATACTCATGAAAAGCCATAAATCTCAGAAATGGAGTTGAAAACGGAAGATGTGTGTTTAGCTTCGCTGTGTAAAATCTGAAAGCTGCAAAATTATGAAGTTTTATGATCTAATCATGTAGAGTAGGGGGCTGAATGACTAACTGAGACTGGAAACATAAGGAAATTGCTTGAGTTGTTTTATATCGTCCAAAAGTTATGAAACAAGTGACAAGTATAAGTTTAGAGTTAGCAGTTAGACCTACTTAGAAAAACTCTATGTAAATCTGTAAATGACATGGGCAGGTTTGGTTGATTCGTGAGAAGAATTCATATTTTGCTGAGACATCATGAACATTGAACAAGAACATTTTTGTTTCAGCGTAAACCGCAACATTTTTGAAGTCAAAACACTTGCGAAGCATTAATATATTTGTTTTTCTAGCAAGAAAATCTGTGTTCGTCATACGCAGCAAAATTATAAAGTACTACAGTACAGATATTGCCACAACGCTCCTTTTATATGACGTTTTATCATATTATGTATGTTTAAGAAAAAATGGGGCAGTGTAAGTATGTTTTTCAGAACAGCTTTATAGCAGACGGTAGACAGTAAAGCTTTCAAAAACCGACAAGAAATGAAGTGGACAAAGCAAGGATCTACTTTCGTGAAAGCATTAAATACAGACAACCTCATCTTGTTTTCATACAGGAAGTTCCTCTTATCTTTATCTCAATCTCTCATATCTATAACAAATCTAAATTCGACCGCATTTCAAAAATAAGTTTCTTATTATCAAGACCAGATAGGTTCTTTTTAGTTCTTTCTTCAACACGCTGGTTTGTTGTCCCTGGTTCGTGTAGCTAACAGGGTTCGCATCGTTTCAATTTTAAAAGGAAACTAAGTAAATGTATTTCGTTATGCTTCCTCTGACTACTACTCCTATGACAGACGTGATATACCAACATGCAATATAGCAACTCCAGCTCATTTCTGGCTACTCTTTATCAGACTTAGATACGAAAAAATGAAGTGGCAGTGGTAAAGCTATTAACTCTATCTTAGCTTATTCTGCTTCTTGAAGCAGGGATGTTCGAACAAAAAAATAAATAATGCGTGCTATATGCGATATGGACGACAAACATTTGCCCGATTTGCCGGCTCTTATATTGTGTAAAAGGCCATAATATATCCGAATCC
>JAANSM010003485.1:0-12813 GCA_036850725.1 Orchesella villosa | reverse complement strand
TTTTTATATTGTGGTTATATCTAAACCCTAAGAGCAAAATAACTGTTACTGTTTAGCATGTCTCTTCTTGCAAACACCAACAACTTTTTGTCGAGTTAATCATGCTCTCTCACTCCACTCCATATAGTCTACACACATCCAACTACAAAAGTACAGGGTATTTTCTCTGTTTCCAATGTGCATGTTTTCATTTTAGGTAAATGGGGAAAATGATTATTATTGTTGGTTTCTTCGTTTTTTCCCTTGGAATGTGTGTGTCTCTCTTTGTGTTTGTGTAATGCAAGCGTTTTGTTCCCTAAAAATGTACTTTGTTTCTTTCATTTTCGCAACAAACTAAAGTAAACCAAGTTGAGATAATCACGTTGTGTGTTTTGTTTCCTTCGCTCCTCCTCCTCTCTCTCTCGTCTCGACGATTTCTCACACACTTATATATATATTTTGCTTTTACTTTTCTTTTATTATTTTCTTATTATGTTCTCCACTCTCTCCCATCTCAACTTACTTTTCAATATAATGAGCTTTTCGCTGCTCCAGAAAAAAAAGAGTGTGAGACAAGATTATGCTCGGGGAAAACGCGCGGAGTTAATGAAAAGAAATAATCTGCAAGTTAGTATCGTGCGACTTAGTTTTTTTTCTCGGGTTCTCGTTGTCGGCGGTTCATTATCTAGTTTTTGTTCGGGTTTAGCTTTAGCCAGAAAATATGTATTATCTGAGTCAGTAATCGTCTAAATATATATGAACGAGAACGTAGCTGGAAATAAACTCCAGGATATATAGTAAAATGAATTGGGACATGATTAATCACATCGAAACACCGCCAACACCTTAATTCTTTAGTTTCTTAGCGTGTGTGTGTGAATAAATATGTTCTTGTTTCAACTTCTAACTTCTTAAACTAACCAAGACTCTTTTATACGTTCCAAAAACGAGTTTTTGGTCATTAAGCATGAATATTAGAATACACAAAAGGGAAAAACACCTCATCAACTTTTTCTCATGGTAGAAAAAAATACTCATTCAGTTTTCTCCTAATGTTATATTATTCTCTCTTTCTCTTTCTTCTAATACTCCCATTTTATCATCATCATCATCACCACAACTGAAGAAGAATAGAGAAAAGCTATAGTTTGTATAACGAGTTAAGAAATGAATTTTTAGCTTAAGTTATTTACTCCTTGGAGCAGTGGCAGCAGAAGCGGCGCCTTATTCTTATTCCTTTCTTCTTCATCATGCTCATTACTATTATTATTCCCCTTTTCTCTTCTTTCACATGCTGCATTTCCCTTTAATACGAATAATATTATGTTTTTTGTGTGTCCTTAATGAATATTTACTCTGTTCCAAATTACCAGAAACAATTTTAAATGTTGTTCAACATGAAGAAAACATTTTATGCATGTTAAAATAAAATATAATTTAATGCAGACAAAAGTTATGTACTATATACACATGAAGTCATGAGAAGGGAGAAAATTAAACGAGTTCTCAGCAACCCCATGTCATAATAAATGTTTAGTTTTTAATGCCTTTTTCTTACACCACCTTTAAAGTTTATGTTGTGTGGAGAAAAAGAGAGTAAATGGCTTTTCTAATCTCAAAAATTGTAATCCTCTTTCTCTCTAAATCTCATTCTGCTCTACCTTACTTAGCAAGGTCATAAAGTCGACAAGTACAAACAGGATTTAATTTATTGTTTTCAATGTTCAGTGAGTTAAGGACAAGTAGGCCACGCTCTCATATATAGTATAAACAACTTAAGACTCTGAAAAACAAACAATATCTTTGATAACACAACACAAAAACCCCCACACTCCTCCCCTTCTTTTAGCTTTCCCATTATGTAGCTCCAATTGCAATTTTGTTTGATATTACACACACAATAATCGTAGGGGAAAAAGGTGAAAGTGATATGAGTTTTTGTAACATAATTTTCATGTGTTTATTTACACTTATATACACACATATAAAACTAGGATAAAAAAGGCTCACACTGCTCCCGGCTCACCTGGGCTGTTTCATTTTGTTAACGTGAAATCCGAATGCACATAAAATGGGAATATATTACATAAGTAATGACTCCATGTACACATGTATAAATATATGTTATGTTAGCGTGTGAGAGTTCGTTACAGAAGTGAAAGTTTCTATATTTTTTACTGCGGGTCTCATACTCTCACATCTCCTTCCATTATTCCCCTTTTCTCATTTAGCCCGTTTGTGCCTCAACGACTCTCAATAAAAATATCCTGAATGGAAAGGAAGAGAGAGAGAGAGAGGGAGAGAAAGCGCTACATTTTTATTAATGTTGTATAATGGGCTCTGTTGCTTTTTTTGTGGAGTTAGTGTTAGAGAGAGCAGAGATTGCTTGCGCTTTTAGTCTTCTCCTTCTTTTACTAACCTGGTTTCTTCTACTCGTCTCCTTTTTCTCCAAGTCATTGTCTGCATTACCTTCCATAATTCAGTCAGCATCTCTCTCAAGAGCTCTAATTCTAACATATATATAGAGTGGCGCGCTCTTGGTCTGTTGCTCCTTTGCAAAAACCTAACGTTGCAAAAGAGACAAATAATCCTTTTCCTCCATTGATCTTATCCTTCATTCTTTAGTGCTCCCTTTTAGTTTCTTAAAAAAAGAAAGTGCTAAATACACTGTGGAAGAGTAGAGGAAAAGTTTTTACTACGACAAAAAATATATATCCCATTGTCGATGGATTAGCTCACAGACAATTGATTCAACTTCGCCACTCTTTTTTCTCTCTCAAAAGCAACTTCTTCACTTGTTCAGAGAGGCTTTCGTCTAGTCACAAAAATATTTGCAATATATTCCTCCCCAGTCAACAAGAATGAAGCTGTAGAATAGATTGTAAAAGTAAAAAAAAAGAACAAAAAAAATGTTCAGTTTTGGCATCTATACTCTTTTCTTCTCTTGCTCCTTTCGGCTTTCATTCTTTCATTTTTAGCATGTTGCAAATAGAATTGCTATTGCTTCATGTTTTAACGACTTCTCTCTTTTTCTTATCTCTCCATAAATAAAGTACAATTGACTTTGGAACCACGGAGTTTCAGGGGGAAAGACTTTTTTTTTGTTAAAGAACAAGAAGAAAAAATGAATATCGAGCAAAGCACTGAGTTGGTGCTGATGCCCATCATTGAATGAATGGAATGGGCTAGTGCAACGTATGGTTCACATTTTCACGGAAGCTATCCACATTATAGATTGCCTATATTGACTTGCTTATTGGCATCTAAAGTAATGGCACATTTTTGTATCGATTTCCCCTTTTTCTCTCACTTTTTTGCGTTCACGGAAGCTATCCACATTATAGATTGCCTATATTGACTTGCTTATTGGCATCTAAAGTAATGGCACATTTTTGTATCGATTTCCCCTTTTTCTCTCACTTTTTTTGCGTAGATAATATAGTGGATTGTGGATTGTATTTGTGTAGCAGTAGCATATACGTCTATATATAGGCAGATATAAACAAACTCGTTTATTCATTCGTTTTTCGGGACAGGACACGCTACATATTCTGATGCGATAGCAAACTAGTTTACTCATAAATGTAGTCTCGAAAATAATATGTAGTTCTACCAGTGCCCCACCAGAACAGTCTTTCTTTCACCCAGTTTATTACAATGTGTTTTGTGTGTATATCTTGCCTTTTGGTTGTTGGTTTGGTGGCTAAACATTTCCACAACCCGTATCAATAAAACTGGAGCACTTTTCTCTTGTGTATATGAATGAAGCAATATATATAGCGTAGCAGAAACATAATATACTTATGTTATGATATGAAATGATGCACTCGTCCATCCCTATTGCTAATACACACGCTGAGAAAATCACATCAGGAAATTATGTGTGTAATCAGGGAAAATGAAGGCATTTTCGCAAATAACAAACACACAGTGCAGTATGCGTAAATAGACACAAAAAAATTGGCAAAATTCAAGCCAATACTAAAACCGGCATCGATTTCTCCTATATAAAAGCGTAAAGAACGGGATGGAGATGGGAGAAAACTTTCATAATGTTCTATCTTTCGTGTGAACAGTTTTTAAGTATGGATATAATACACTCTTGCTAACATATAATCATATACTCAAAGAACATATAGGAATATCTGTTAGGAAAAAATTATTGGTAAGCATATACATAATGAAGTATCCAAGTATTATGTTTTTATTTGAAACGAAGCCAATATCCCACAATCGCAATCGTTCTTCTCAATTTAGAATTTATGTGGGAAGGTATGTATCTACGATATATACTTATAGAGAGCGTGTTATGCATAAAAGTGTAGAACTGCATACGATTTTACTTCTATATTTTACTAGAGGACTCAAAAGGAAGCGAGAGATAGAATGGCTCATCGCGCATTTCTTTTCCCTTTTCTCCTCCATCCATCCGTTCATCCATATAAATTACTGGAGAGCAAGAGAGAGAGAGAAAAAAAGACAAGGGAAAGGAAAGAGCAACTCACCGAAATAAAGAAAAAGAATTTATGTATATTGATATCAATCCAGTTTTTTCTCAATGTGAATGAATGGTATATGATACGGCAAACGACGATTGACGATATCAATAGCGGTGGTGTATGGTGGCACTCGGGATGAAACAATTTCCTTTGTGGAGATGGAAATATATATATGAATATATACCTAATTTGTACATTTATGGGGCAATCTAATATGTACATATATAGTTATCATCGGAAACTGTAACATGTATTGAGTTTAATGTGTCAATAAGCGAAAGGGCTCTGGAATCCTTTATCCTACTCCACATTTTACATCATTTTCCTCACTCTTCTCAAACCATTTTCTTTATAAAGCTCCATATTTCCCATCTCATCTCCCAAAAATATACGGGAAGAAATGGAGACTTCACTCTCTCAATAATATTGTCCATTTCACTGAACATTATCAAGGGAAAGAGGAAATAGCAAGAGAAACAAGAAAGATTTGTCTCTAGATATTGTTTTGCTTCTGATGCAAAAAAAAATATATTTTTGTTTCTCTTTTTACTTTCTTCTTGATCCACAGCCAATTTCTTCAACAATATAGCACACAATGCATCAATTTGAGCGAAAGGGGAACTGGATTATTTGGAGTTTTTTTTTGTATTTGCGGCAATTCAGAGTAATGCATTTTTTTCAATGAATTCCCAAAACTCTCATGAATTCAAATCCGATTTTTTTTGATTATTTGGAATTTTTTTGTATTTGCGGCAATTCAGAGTAATGCATTTTTTTCAATGAATTCCCAAAACTCTCATGAATTCAAATCCGATTTTTTTTGCGGAAGTATTTGATCACGCGTTTGGTGCAGATGAGTTTTGGTAAGGGTTAGAAAAAAGGCATATAAAAATCATGTATGCAATATACAGTACCATCCTTAATTTACAAACTGATGTGATATGCTCGAGGGAAAAAATTTGCGTTATATTCTCATTCTAAGAGAAAATAGAAAAGTTTGTGGGGATATTGTGAATGCATATAACTGTGTCAATATTTTACATTATTTTTTTCTCAGAATGGTAGAGAATAAAAAGGGAAATCAAAATCGATTGTGACTTGAAGTTACTCAGAAGATAAGTGAGTTTTTTTCCTTCACAAAAATGAATTCTTAGAAGAACTAAAAAGCCAACGGCGGAATAATAATTTTAGTCCAGTTCCTTTTCTTATTCATGGGAACAAAAGTCTTTTAACCTAGTTGATTGTCATCCTTTGATACTTTTTTTAATCCTTTATTCGATGCATCCGTCTGTCTCCAGTCTGATATTCTATTCTAAGAAATATTTTTTTACAGTTTTATGCGGTTTTTTGAGGTTCAATTGAAAATGGAAATCAAATTGAGTATTCAGGTTAATTTTTTTTTGAGGAAGTGAAAAAGTCACCTTGCACATAAATTTACAAGCGTTTTATTTTAGAACGCCTTGGGAATTGGATGGTGTTACATATTTTATATTACTTGTCTGATTTAATATATCATTCGGCAAGTATTACGTGATGCCAAAAGCCATGAGGACGAGTTTTATTTTTAAATTGGGAATTGAAAGCTTGTACTCAAGAGGTTTGAGACTTGAGGCGTGCCAAGGGTAATATAATATACTTAAAATGTAGTTGCTAGTCCCAGAAATGTCTGTTTTATATCAAGTTTATTGAACAAGAGAAATGGGAAACAATAAAAGGTTTGATTGTTTTTACATGGAACATACGACAACCGACATGACGAAATTTAACAAAATTGATTCCTTAGAAAGTTGGAAGTGAAAAAAGGCACATATAACCTGCTTTTCACATTGAAAGCAGGGCACAAAAAATTTCTTGATTTAAAATAATAGTCAATAGTAATAATAAGATGAAGATTGAATGAAAATATAAGGTCAGGATTTGTCGGGAGTAGGCCAACAAATTGAAATAAAATTGGATGAAAAAAAGAATAAGATGTGAATTTGTTTTTTGTCAACATAAATTCGGTCTTCGTCAATCACACGCACAGAGAGAGAGCGTGTGTGTCTTTCTTTATATGCTCAGCACCAGCACCTGTCTTGACATTCCATCTTCCATGCAAAAGAACGAAGAAAGAAAAAGTCTGAAGTAAAATTATTTATGCATGCACTCTCCCCCTCACTCAATGACTCATTCATTCTCATCGTGCTCCTCCAGATAATAAGAGTAATCAAGCAAGTGGGCTGAAGAAGACGTTTTCATCCTTGTTTTACATCAACGCTTCACCAATTGAAGGTTGCCTTGATCCTCTTTCCAGTTCTAGTTCCAGTCACAGTTAAGTTAAAAGGATAGAATGGAATGAGTGTTTACAATGCATTCATTTGACATTCATTTATTTCCTTTTTCTCTTCCTTTTTATACTTGTGTTCCTTCCATCCCCAAATCAAATGAGTACTTGTCAAAACCCAAGTGAAAAGAGTAATCGGAGGCGGACATGCTGCTTTCATAGAAAAAGGAATCATGTGCCAGACAACAGAGCAAGAGAGAGAAAAAAAGGATAAAAAATATTTTTGCATTTTTTCGACAGCATCACTTTTCTCATTGCTGGCTTGGCTTGAGTCAAGTGCCATTCCTGGTAACATATATATAGAGACTCTCTATCAGAGAGAAAGAGAAAGCGATAGAGAGCAGGAGCAGACACAGTTTGTATATATTGCATTAGTGGCAAGAAGACTACAGGATGGAAAAAGAGAAGATCAAGTTAGGGAAGAAGGTAATCAGGGATGATGTGTGTGCTACCATCAGCATGATCATCAGTCTCAAACATACCAAAAAATGCTACTATACTACCATATATATACCAGCAGCATTTCACATTTCACATCACATTTATATATGACGAGATGAAAAGCAAACGAAAGAATGAACTCATATTTATTCTCCTAGAATAGAATGAATGCAGGCAGGCAGACCAATCTATTTGTTTGTGTAGGTAGTGGGTAGTAGTGGTAGGCACACAACGAATTTTCTACACTTTTTTTGTTTGTTGCCTTTTGTTCCTTGATACGGAAAAATTCCGAATATTTTTTCCTTTATCATCCTCAGTGAAAAGAATGAATTGAGATTGAGAGGAATTATTCGTAGGGAGAGACTAAAGAGAGCCTGGTTTGGTTACTTTCACTTGGTTACTTTCTCCTCATGCATAAAAAAACTCCATTTTGGCTTCGTGTATATTAGAAAGAACAGAGAAAAAAGGTAATTTAGGTCGGTGTGTTCTTTTAAGCTTAAAATGGGGATACATCCATATGTATTGATTAGCCAAATGGAAATATTGAAATGGAACAAAACAACAAATTACTCTCAGAGAAAGTGCGATGTTGATGGGTGAAAGTAGAAAAGAGAAAGTAATGCATTGAATTTATTCATCCTAAAGAGTAACTCCAATAGATTAGAAATGGTGAAGATTAGAACAGTCGAACAAATTTGAGAGAGAGATGGGAAAATGGAAGAGAAAAATATATATAACGGATTCCAAATTGGATATAGAGAGAAAAGGTGAAAGAGAGAAAACCCTCCTGAAATATGCTGACATGAGAAGATTTTCACTTAAAAAGAGAGTTGGTGTGTGGAGGAGTTGAGTGCACTGGTTGACTGCTCTTCTAAGAGTATATAGTCGGCTTTAAAAAAGCCGTCCACTTATCGTTAGTTCTCGTCTCAATGAATCAATATATAAGGTTATATCATATACATGCATCCCTCTTCTCTTTTTACACTTGTTTACCTCTTCTTCAAAACGATGGGGAAAGAGAGAAAGAGAGCTAGAGAAGAAATGCTCACAACTTTGCGTTTATTTAAGAATCCATTCCAAAGAAGAAGAAAGTTATGTTTATAACTATAAAAACATACATTATGTAATAGAAAATAGGGAAAGCAATAAAATATACAGGTTTTAGAGCACTTTCTTTGAGCAACCATATAACATTAACATTGCAAATGGTAGAATGTTATATAACGTTTTCCTAAAGAACTGTATGAACGATTATGATAGCAGAGACTTTATATCTCCATGTGGAACAGAAAGAGAAGCAAGTTCATTCAGCATTATGGCGTCTAATTCGTCTTGTAAACTTGAGTCGAGAAGTTCAGGAAATACATATAAAAGTATAAAAATGCATTATGGATGTGGATGTGGATATGTGTGCCATTTGGATTATATTGGCTTGGTGCCCCTTTCCTTCATCTTCACTTACTTTCACTTGCGCCATGCTTCATGTTGATGCAGTTGAGTGAAAGGGAAAAGTTCCAGCAAAAGCAAAACATTTGAATTGAAACTAGAAGAGTGTATATATAGTAGGTAGATAATATACCCCATCGACATGCAACATGCAAGTCTACCTACAAAATAGTTTATATAATCTTTCAATGTAAATAAATTGCCATTGCTAAAATGCTGATGTTAAGGAATTTTTTATCTCTCATTTCAAAATTCATTCCATAACCTATACAAATAGGTTATATTTAAATGTATATAAACTTATATGTATATATGCATATATACCTTTAAAAAAGTCCAATAATTTTTCCCCAGGTATAGATATAGTTTGAATGGTAGAAAGATGATGACAAGTGACAAAGCTGTGATGAGTCAGTAGCAGACATCCGTGTTTTGACCTTAAAAATAGGCTAGACCCTTTTAACTAATCGGGAATTAAACATTCTCCTGTAAACCCAGAGTACACACTTTAGCTGTCTTTGAACAACCTCCTTCCCTGGTGGTCTTTGAAAGAAGGATCCCACTAAAAGATATGTATGATGAAATACAAGAAAGAGGTATGAACATCTGTGTAAATGTTTATGAGCTCTTAGGAGAAGGGTTCTCTAGAATGTGAAGCCGAAACATGAGGAAAAAGTTACGAAATGGAAAAGGGGAGTACATAGAAGGAGACAGTTTCGCAACGGGAAAAGCATGCATACGTAAAAACGGTTGGAGGATGTAACTCCTATATGGATATTATGTAAACAAGACTATTCAGAAGGAGTTACTAAAAAACGGGAAAGAGTTATGAATCTTTAAATATTTACCAGTTGCCTTCTTCAATTGAGTAATGAGGATACTGCACACGTTATAGGAAGAAGGTGGTTGAGACTGAGCATGGACTAACTTCCGAAAAAATGCTTTCAACGCCAGAGGATTACCCTGTTACATTGGGTAAATTTGATGGCAACAGGACGCTGCACTAGAACCTAGAACTTACAACTTTTATCAATAGGCAAATTATTTATATGTTGTTAATTCAGCATTATTACTATTACAATACAAAAAGGATTTTGACTTTTCCACTCGTTTGTAAAAGTACTCTAGATTCACAACCTCCTATATTTGGTATAGGCACATTAATAATCTTAAGTAATATTCGATATAGAGATAGTAATAGTAGAAAAATTCACATTCCGTTCCGTCTTTCAATGTTCAAAACCTCCTTCTTCTTCTCCCTACTTATTCGATTCCATTCCACTCGATGTATAGAAAATATAAATGGATGGGATGTGACAATAGCAATTGCTTCATTAGGTATTCACATAACTTATCAGTTTACTGTTACGACTGACGGGAAAAGGAGATAAATGTTGATGACATTGATGATGGTATGGCATTTGCCGTCATCAGAAATGAACTTACGATATAGCTACTTGTTTACCCTTATTTGTGAGAATCCACTCACCCCACACATTTCCGATTTTCTCTCAAGCTCAAACCATAACCATTTACATTTCCTTATTGCGTTATCTAAACTACTGCTGACAACGCATCGAGGGAGAAGGTAAAAAAGGCAGATACTTGAGACTATATTGAGGCATTTTATTTTCTTCTTGGTTGTCCATTCTTTCCTAACGAAAATTGTATTGCTAATAATAATGCAGCTGGAATAGATGAAGAACACGTGCAACAGTCAACATAAGTTGTGCACCCCCATGTCCACACGTTTACTTTATGTTGCGGAAAGTTACTGTCCAAATTTATCTCAAGGTCGCATTTATTTAGGAATTTTCTCACATGACCCCAATGACGTAAAAAACCCTTTATGCATGTCATGTAGATATATAAACAATTCACCTGGTGGCTGCTAGTTAGTTCTAACTTTTTCCTTGTCGGATTATCCATGTCAATATTTGGCAACTCTTTAAATATTACAGAAGCTTTATGTGTACATGGAGAGTGAGGTGCTAAATATACCCACTCTATAATTGTTTCCCTGCATTTCGATAATATCCTTCGAGGTTTAAAAATTCATGGTGTTTGTTATGTGTCAATTTTCCTCACATCCTACTGTTTTAATTGCTCCTGAAAACGAGTTTTTCCAAGTAAAATGGAGTGTATACTTTTTTAGGTAGTAGGATTTGAGTTGAAAGGATTTAGTGGTAAACATTCAACATTGATTTCCCAATTCCTTTGTGGCAAATGTTGAATGTAGGTTGTTGATGATTACTTCTAACTGGAAGAATTCCAAGTGCTTGACGCAACTTTTGTTTTGTATTTTTTTGGGAAAAAATACAAATACAAATAGTGTGTTAGTATGTTACATAAAAGGCAGGATGGCTTTGTTTTTTGAGCTCCTCGTCGAACCAATAACGCCCCCAGAAATATATATATAACCCAAAACATATATTTATATATAAGGCTCTTGGCTTGAGAGCACTTTAATATATGAAGCATGTAAGTATATAAAGCTTTAGAATGAGATGAGCGAGAGAGACTTTAAATTATTGTGATTTTTTGCCTTTGCGCTTTGCTTTTCACTTTTGCTAATCCCAACTATATATACGTATATACAATATATATTTATTCTGTTTTTCCACCTCGAGTGTTTAGATTGGAAATGAGATTTTTTGTGAGTGACGGCTGCTAGTCAAACAAGGCTCAACTAGGTCAAACTCTCTCATCACCGCAAAATTACACTTTTCTATTTATCTTTTGCTTGTACCTCTACAAAACTACAAGCTGAAGCTTTATTTTGTGTTAAATTTATATAGATATATCTATATTTATTTATGTCTTGTAGAATCCAACTTTTCTTCTTTGCTGCTCCTTCAAGCCTTTTCGTTTCAACTTTTGTCCTCTCGCGCATCATCATCATCTTTCTCTCTCTCTCTCTCTCTCTCTCTCTTTGCCCTTTCTTCACTTTTCTAACTTTTTTTTCTGACAAGTGAGTGGGAGCCGGAACCCCACAGAAAAGTCATCACTCACTCATTCGTATGTGAGAGCAGTGGTATTAAAAGTATATATACAAATATATCTATATATATGTATTTGTATTGTTAGCAGGCTGTCTTGTATTATTTGTATTGTTGGTGGAGATTCGGCACTTTAAAAGTATGTGTGATACATGCGTCCATTTTGTTGTTGTTGGTAGTTTCTCTTCGTCTCTACTTGACTTGGCTGCTGGAGGGAACACTTTGGAGAAATATGATTAAACAAACAAACTAATAAAACTGACAAGTTGAGAGGAAGTCAAGGGAAAATCCGGAAAAAGTAAATGGTATACATACCTATAAATATGAAAGAAAGGAGTGTGCACAAGATTTTCCAATGTGAAGAAAGTTACATTTTAACTTTTACGCTACATATGACGGTGATGTGCTTTCTTTTTTCTTATTTATATTGTGTATATAGCCATATATATATGGCTTGGTTTGGCTTAACTTTTGGCTCTGTCTGAATTCTTGGTTTTTGGTGTGGTGTGATTTTGTGATATATATAAGTACATCCATTTTTGTTTCCAGCATCCTGCCTTTTGCCTGTCATGTCATATCAAACGTGATATTAAGAAGGCTTACAACATCATAACAACATCACCGCCACCACATCAAAATCATTTACAAACTCAACCAATCCAAAATCCAACCAACCCAATAAAACTCCTAACAAAATCCAATAAGTTTAAGTGTATTACGTTTTTTCTTATGGGAGAAAAAGATTTAAAAAATCATTTCATTTTCACTTTAAAAAATCATAACATTTTCGCAAATAACTGCTTGCATAAGCGGCTAGACGTCATTCTAAAAGTTGATTTGGCAATTATGCCACACACACTAAAAATTTATGGGCATTTGAATATGAATCTTCTATAATTTCCGGGAAATGGTTATGCAAAAGCAATCCAAATTTTTTATAGAAATTATGACGAGAGTTTTTTGATATTCTGCAACAAACCGCATTAAATTTTTCTTTCGAATTTGCTGCACCAAACTCAACCATCCCCTTTTTTCATTTTATTGGCAAATCGTTTAGGAGAAAGAAATGGAATGCAAAAATGGGAGCAAATTTGCTCTCATATCTTTTCTCTTATTGAGGGAGAAA